>JAPPVO010004981.1:0-39722 GCA_030407325.1 Camellia japonica | reverse complement strand
AATTTTGTGCCCTTATACTCTTTATATAATATTTCTCATTCTGCCATGGGCTTATAGCTGTTTACCAATTTTCAAAAAACAATGCAATTCAGAAATAGCTTTTGGAAAGTCTTAGACGCAGGGCTGCAGAATAGACACACACAACACTTTTATGATATTTTTATATGTAAATATCGGTCTTTTTAGTCAATAAATTTTGTAATAAAAATAGAAGCTCCGATGATTATTTTGGTACCCTTACTTAAATATTAATTTCGCTCGCATTTATTTATTTGTTCAAGAATTGGCCGAAGGTAACTTCAATTACTGGACATCACGATACTTAACCCTTGGATACGGGGAGTAGGTCGTGACAAATGATATCAGAGCAATGGTTTATAAAAATAAAATAAAATAATAAAATAAATCATCATTGAAGCATAGAACACACGCACATTTAAGAAGTAGGATAGCGGGTAATTAGTACCTAAATATTATATTTTGTTTGTCGATTTAATTATATTATAATTTTATATGATTTTGTATATATATATATATATTTTGTGCATAATTTGTGAAAGATATTAGATACAATTTATATTTATTATAACAAAACAAGGAAAAGAAACAAAGCGTGTCAGGCTCAAGCACCCACCAAAATTATAATATAAGTAAATACATATAATTTTCAGTTCAGTATTAAAAAAAAAAAAAACTCATTTTGATTTTTTAAAAGTGGGTTCAAATTATAAAGATATTATATACAATTTATATGATTTTAATTATATTAGTATAATTTTATATGATTATATATATATATATATTTTTTTTTGTGCATAATTTGTGAAAGATATTAGATACAATTTATATTTGTTATAACAAAACAAGGAAAAGAAACAAAGGGTGTCAGGCTCAAGCACACACCAAAATTATAATATAATTAAATACAAATAATTTCCAGTTCAGTATTAAAAAAAAATTCATTTCGATTTTTTAAAAGTCGGTTCAAATTATAAAGATACTAATTTTAAAACTATTTTCCATCAGTGAAGAGTTCCCAGATCAAAAAAATTGGAGTTCATCTCAAATTCCTTCAACTCTTGCATGTGATTATATCATTTCACTTCCAATCGCTGATTTAATTGTATTCTCATTTTATTTTATTTTTTATTTTTTTCGAAAACAAAACTAATGAAACGTTTTTAAAGTCGCCCATTATTTCTCATTTTGGCCCAAAACAATTTTTGACCAATAAACAGTGAGTTATTTCTTGTAAAAAAAATTTTGAGATAATATTTTCTATCAGATTAATTATCAAATATATATTTATCAGAGTGCGCAGCAGATAGCTTATACATATGCCAAATTTCGAGGACGAAATTTTTAAAAGAATGAATGATTGTAACAACCCAAAAATTTAAGTTGTCTCTTAAATTTTATATTAGTATTATTTAATTATAAATGAGAAAAAATTTAAATGTTTACTTAAATATTTTGTAAGAGTAAAATAAAATAAAGTATAATTTACTTGCATCAGAGTCATTGAAAATAAAATATAAAAAAAAACAATTACTTAAACTTATCCATTTGAGGATAAGCTTGAGTTTAAGGCATAATAATGGCAAGGCGATGTGGCATGATTACGTGTCACTCAAAACTTGCCGAGCAAGTAGTGTACCCTGGTATATAAGGAGGGGTGATGCTATGGATAGAACATAGAGAAGCACGTGGAGAAGGGGAAAGAAAATACTAAGAGTAAAAAAGGTTTTGATAGTGGAAAGAAAGAGTGAGACATTAAAATTAAGGTGAGTTATATTATACCTTGAATCACCATAACATATTTTATGTATGTTTTGAGTTACCATAATTTATTTTATATAATTGTGTTTTAATTATGTTATTTATTTTATGAACCTTATTTTATATACTAAGGAAAATCCATGGATATAACTATTTATTAAAATGTATTTTGAGTAATTGTTTTATAAGTACCACCATGGAGGTTCCATGCCTTGGGGGACTTAAATAACTATTGGCCCTCTGATTAGTCACTTTGTGACCCTCTGTCCATCATGGATCCATTGACATTCTGATTATTTTGTTTATATGATATATGTATTATATGTTTGTTATTCAAAATGATTTTCGTATTTATATTCTGTATTTTAATATCAAGCTTTGTTTAGTCAATAATTATCCATAGTGAATTTTATGCCTTATGCTCTTATTATAATATTTCTCACTCTGCTATGTACTTATAGCTGTTTACCAATTTTCAAGAAACAATACAATTCAGAAATAGCTTTTGGAAAATCTTAGACGCGGGGCTGCGGAATAGGCACACACAGCACTTTTACGATATTTTTCTATTTAAATATCGGCCTTTTTGGTCAATAAATTTTGTAATAAAAATAGAAGCTCCGATAATTATTTTGGTGCCCTCACTTAAATATTATTTCCGCTCACGTTTATTAATTTGTTCAAGAATTGGCTGGAGATAACTTTAGTTACGAGCGATCACGATGCTTAACCCTTGGGTACGGGGAGTGTAACGCCCCCAAAATAATACAATAAAGATAACTCATATGTGAAATAAATATGAGAAAACAACATACTTTCATATATCAGAGTTCACTATTTAACAACCAGTTAAATGCCATGTAGGCTTACATCTTTCCAAGTCATTCCTTGGTTACACAAATTGAGTCTCGCTCATTACAACTTAAGCCATTGGCTTTACAAATAACAAACATACACACATAAGGCATAAATAAGAAGTTCTTGCTTCCCGAAAGTCCATCCACGCTATTGCCTTGAAGGAAACATCTCACCTGCACCTGAAAATGATATTCCCGTATAGGGTGAGCCAACAGCCCAGTAGAGATAATCTAAAACAATATATGAGGTTTAGCAAATGTATAAATATCATGTGCATAAATAATACCGATACTAGAACATCCACCAGGCCTGCATATTCATATGCCATTAAGACCTAACATCTTTCCATTTTCCTTCAATTCATTTCCAATTCATATATGCTACCCAATTCATAAGTTAAATTCATTATCTTTCAACAACCAAAATGAGACTACAACTCAATGGTTTTCCAACTATGCAAAGTACACATAAACACCTCAAACCTGCCATTTTACGGATATTTCGTCCGACGGAATCGGCACCCATATATATATGAAATTTCGGGCCTTTCACTCAGGACACTCTAGCCTACTTGCTTTAAATGGAGTCCATCCCCTTTCTCCTCCCAAACAAATATACATATGCAATGTATTTATAAACATAATCACATATGGAGTACATCCCCTTTCTCATCCCAATAAACATACATATAAAATGTATTTATGAACATAATCACATATGGAGTACATCTTCTTTCTTCTCCCAATAAACATACATATACAATGTATTTATAAACATAGTCATATGCAATGACAACCAACATTTGATTAGCATTAAATCGCCTAATCCTTATGCAATTTCTACAACAATCATAACTACCCTCCACCGATAGCCCAATACAATTATTTTCTAAAGAGATGTTCAATCTCAAAATAAATATTTTATTCAAAACTTACAAAGGTGAGATAATACATATCCAATATCACCATTTATAACCACAACCTTCCAATTTCACATTTTTAATGTTAATCCCAGTTATTTTATACAAAATAATGATTTAATCAAAATTAGGGCAAAATCCCCCTCTTTCCACATATCAACCCAATTCACCAAAATCAACTTTTTGGCACAACATGATCATATATTCAAGTCTCATATTCATCAAAACCCCTCTTTTCATTTCACACCCCAAATCCTAGATTTGTCCAAACCACAACCAAATCTCATCATCTACACACAATAGCAAATAACTAAGCTAAAAACCATATTAGAGTGTAGAAATTCCCTACCTCAAGAAAAGAAGACGAGCAAAGCAAGGTCGAACTCCAAAAATGACGAAACCCACTTTTACTTAGATCAATACGAAGCTCTTGAAGCCCTCTACCTTATTCTCAAAGACACTAGGGTCAAGAACTCAATGGATTTAGATGAAATCTTAGAGAGAAGGTGAGTTTCTAAAGAGAGAAGCTCAAGATCTGGAAATTTGGAGACTTTTAGAGAGAGAGAGAAAGCAAAAAATGATCTGAAATGTCATTTTCACGATCTGATAAAGCGCAGTCCGCTCGAGCGAAAAGTTTGACGCTCGAGCATCAGACACATAAATTTTACCCGCTCGAGCGTAGAATACACTCGTCCAATATTTTACAAACTTCAGACAGTCGCTCGAGCGCCAGAGGGGCCGTTCGAGCTCAGACTCGCTCGAGCGTAAGGAATGCCGCTCGAGCGTGAAAAACCCTTCTACAGCATTTCTTTCAGACGCACAAAGTATTGAGTGATTGCAAACCCCGCTCGAGCGTAAGAAGGCCCGCTTGAGCGGAAGATCAAAATTCTAAGCAATAAGTTCTAGACCAACTAGCAACCCACCTGTTCCAAACTCGCCCAACACATCCCAAAACTCAAATACAAGGATTTAAAGGATTGAAACAAGATATAAATAATAACATTCAACCACAAAACCCGAGTCCGGAACACCACAAGAGACGGGTCAAAACCAGGGTCGCTATAGGGAGCGGGTCGTGACAAGCCTTTGTCACGACCCAACCCCAGGGGTTTAGGGTTGGAATCGCAACTTACTAACTTATTCTATTCGTAGCAAATTAAACTGCGCAAGCGGAAATAAAAATAATTAAACAGGAAATTACTCTGTTTTACTATTTTAATGAGAGAAAATACATCTATAGAGCTTTTATTATTTTATTATTCAGTGACTAGCCCTAAGTAGAAACAAAAGAGAGCAAAAAAAAAAAAAAAAAAAGAAAGAAAAGAAAGACAAAATAGTAGTTCAACATCAATCCATGTACGGGTTCCATTATGTGAGGTTACGAGTCTTCCTTACATCTCATCACCTGAAAGGGTAACAACCATAAGCATACAATAGAGTGAGAAATATTATGCCAAGAATATAAGGAATACAAAATAACCATGGATAGTTAGTTAAGCCAAAACATTTACATAACTCAATTTGGTAAATAAATCATTTAAGTGGCAGAAACTGAAATACAGAAATTATGTAGATAAATAACCATAACCACAGTACAGAGCAGAACAGAACAGAGGTCACAGAAGTGACAACCAAAACAGAGGTCAATGGATTCATGACAAACAGAGGACCACAAAGTGGCCAAATAGAGGTCAATGGTTATTTAAGTCCCCCAAGGCATGGGACTCCCGTGGTGGTACTTACAAAACATAATTGTTTATAAGGTCATAGTCAAATATCCTTAAAAATTAAACAAACTTATCTATGGGTTTCATTTTAAACATTTTGTCACGACCCGCTCCCTGTACCCAAGGGTTAAGTATCGTGATGGCCAATAACTGAAATTACCTCCGGCCAATTCTTGAACAAATTAATAAATGCGAGCGGAAATAATATTTAAGTGAGGGTGTCAAAATAATCATCGGAGCTTCTATTTTTATTACAAAATTTATTGACCAAAATTTAAGAAATATTATCGGCCTTTTTGGTCAATAAATTTTGTAATAAAAATAGAAGCTCCGATGATTATTTTGGTACCCTCACTTAAATATTATTTACACTCGTGTTTATTAATTTGCTCAAGAATTGGCCGAAGGTAACTTTACTTACTGGCCATTACGATGCTTAACCCTTGAGTACTGGGAGCGGATCGTGACAAGTGGAAATTATATTATTTAATTATATTATAATTTTGGTGGGTGTTTGAGCCCGACACCCTCTGTTTCTTTTCCTTCTTTCGCTATAACAAATATAAATTATATCTAATATCCCTCACAAAAAAAAAAAAAAAAAAACTCATTTCGATTTTTTAAAAGTGGGTTCAAATTATAAAGATACTAATTTTGAAACTATTTTTGATCAGTGAAAAGTTCACGGATAAAAACTATTTTTCATCAGTGAAAAGTTCACGGATAAAAGAAATGGGAGTTCATCTCAAATTCCTTCAACTCTTGTATATAGCGACCCTAGTTTTGACCCGTCTCTTGTGGTGTTCCGGACTTGGGTTTGTATGGTTGGGATAATGGTTCATGTCTTGCTTCTCTTGTCTTCCCCTTAATGTTGGTTATTGGGTTGTAGTTGTGTGTTTGGAATAGGTTGGTTGCTTGTTTTTCCAAGCCTTTGTTGCCCAGAATTTGGCTCTTCCGCTCGAGCGGGCATTCTTCCGCTCGAGTGGGGACTGTGTCTGCAGAAAATACTGGGAGAGCGTATTTCACGCTCGAGCGGGAGTCTGTATCTGACGCTCGAGCGGGAGTCTGTATCTGACCGCGTTTTACCAGCTCATGAAAGTGACATTTCAGATCACTTTTTGCAATCCTCTCTCTCTCTAAAAGTCTCCAAGATCCAGATCTAGAGCCTCTCTCTCTAGAAACCATTTTCTCTCTTTGATTTCTCCAAATCTATTAGGATTTTGGCTATAGTTCCTTTGTCAAAGTCGTGTAACTTCTCGAGGGCTTCGTTGTGTGCGGTGGAGATCGAGTTTCATCGTCGTTGATATTGGAAGTTTCAACTCTTTTCCTCTTAAAACTTGAGGTAGGGAATTTCTACACTCTAATATGGTTTTTAGCTTAGTTATTTGCTATTGTGTATAGATGAGGAGATTTGGTTGTGGTTTGGACAAATTTAGGATTTGGGTGTGAAATGAAAAGAGGGGTTTTGATGAATATAAGATAAACGAGTATGAGGCTTGAATATAAGATCATGTTGTGCCAAAATAGTTGATTTTGGTGTTTGGGTTGATATTTGGAAAGAGGGAGATTTTGCCCTAATTTTGATTAAATTATTATTTTGTATAAATAATTGGGATTAACATTGAAAATGTGAAATTAGAAGGTTGTGGTTATAATTGGTGATATTAGATATGTATTATTTCACCTATGTAAGTTTTGAATAAAATATTTATTTTTAAATTGAACATCTCTTTAGAAATAATTGTATTGGGCTATCGGTGGAGGATAGCTATGATTGTTGTAGAAATTGCATGAGGATTAGGCGATTTAATGCTAATCCATTGTTGGTATCATTGAATATGACTATGTTATAAATACATTGTATATGTATGTTTATTGGGAAGAGAAATGGGATGTACTCCATATGTGATTATGTTTATAAATACATTGCATATGTATATTCGTTTGGGAGGAGAAAGGGGATGGACTCCATTTAAAACAAGTTGGCCAAAGTGTCCTGGGTGAAAGACTCGAAATTTCATATATAGCTGGGTGCCGATTCCTTCGGACGAAATATCCATAAAATGGTAGGTTTGAAGTGTTTATGTGTGTTTTGCATAATTGGAAAAACCATTGAGTTGTAGCCTCATTTTGGTTGTTGGAAAATAATGAATTTAACTCATGAATTGAGTAGCATATATGAACTGGAAATGAATTGAAGGAAAATGGAACGAGGTTAGGTCTTGGTAGCATATGAATATGTAGGCCTTATGGATGTTTTAGTATCGTCATTGTTTATGCATGTAGTATTTATACTTTTGCTAAATCTCATATATTGTGTTAGATTATCTCTATTGGGCTATTGGCTCACCCTATACGGGAATATCATTTTCAGGTGCAGGTGAGATGTTTCCTCTAAGGCAATAGCATGAATGGACTCTCGGATAGCAAGAGTTTCTTATTTATGCCTTATGTGTGTGTGTTTGTTATTTGTAAAGTCAAGGGCTTAAGATGTAATGAGCGAGACTCTATTTGTGTAACCAAGTAATGACTTTGAAAGATGTAAGCTTACATGGCATTTAACTGGTTGTTAAACAGTAAATTCTGATATATGAAAGTATGTTGTTTCTCATATTTATTCCGTATATGAGTTATCTTTATTGTATTATTTTGGGGGTGTTACGCTACATATGATTCTGTCATTTCACTTCCAGTCGCTTGTTTAATTGTATTCTCATTTTACTTTATTTTTTTATTTTTCAGAAACAAAACTAATGAAAAGTTTTTAAAGTCACCCATTATTTCTCATTTTGCCCCAAAACAATTTTTGACCAATAAACAGTGAGTTATTTCTGGTAAAAAAAAAATTTTGAGATAATATTTTCTATCAGATTAATTATCAAATATATATTTATCAGAGTGCGCAGCGGATAGCTTACACATATGCCAAATTTTAATGACGAAATTTTTAAAAGAAGAAAAGATTGTAATAACCCAAAAATTTAAGTTGTCTCTTAAATTTTATATTAGTATTATTAATTATAAATGAGAAAAAATTTAAATGTTTAATTAAATATTTGTAAGAGTAAAATAAAATAAAGTATAATTTACTTGCATCAAGTCATTGAAAATAAAATAATAATAAAAACAATTACTTAAACTTATCCATTTGAGGATAAGCTTGAGTTTAGGGCATAATAATGGCAAGGCGACGTGGCGTGACTACGTGTCTTTCAAAACTTGTTGAGCAAGTAATGTACCCTGGTATATAAGGAGATGTGATGCTATGGATAGAACATGGAGAAACAAATGGAGAAGGGGGAAGAAAACTGGGAGTAAAGAAGGTTTTGATAGTGGAAAGAAAGAGTGAGATATTAAAGTTAAGGTGAGTTATATTATACCTTGAGTCACC
Source organism: Camellia japonica (assembly GCA_030407325.1). NCBI lineage: Eukaryota > Viridiplantae > Streptophyta > Magnoliopsida > Ericales > Theaceae > Camellia > Camellia japonica. The sequence continues at coordinate 31,048 of JAPPVO010004981.1, read as the reverse complement.
ATAATATATTTTATGCATATTTTGAGTTACCATAATTTATTTTATATAATTGTGTTTTAATTATGTTATTTATTTTATGAACCTTATTTTATATATTAAGGAAAACCCATGGATATAACTATTTATTAAAATGTGTTTTGAGTAATTATTTTATAAGTACCACTACGGAGGTCCCATTCCTTGGGGGACTTAAATAACCATTGGCCCTTTGATTAGTCACTTTGTGACCCTCTGTCCATCGTGGATCCACTGATTTTCTGATTTCTGGTGTGGAGCAAAGTGCTGTACGGAGCTAAGTGCTACACTATGGTGGGAGCCACCTCTAGATTTCGTACGAGCCACCTCTTGAGTCCATACATCTGTTCTTTTCTGTTCTGTACCGGGGTTATGATTATTTTTATATGATTTTTGTATTATATGTCAAATGATCTCCGTATTATATACTCTGTATTTTAATATCAAGCTCTGTTTAGCCAATAATTATCCATTGTGAATTTTGTGCCCTTATGCTCTTAGTATAATATTTCTCATTCTGCCATGGGTTTATAACTGTTTACCAATTTTCAAGAAACAACGCAATTCAAAAATAGTTGTTGGAAAGTCTTAGACGCAGGGCTGCAGAATAGACACACATAGCAATTTTATGATATTTTTATATGTAAATATCGACTTTTTTAGTCAATAAATTTTGTAATAAAACAGAAGCTCCGATGATTATTTTGGTACCCTCACTTAAATATGATTTCCGCTTGTTATTTATTTGTTCAAGAATTGATCGGAGGTAACATCAGTTATTGACCATCACAATACTTAACCTTTAAATATAAGGAGCGGGTCGTTACACTTTCGTTTTGAAGTCTTGTTCTTTTCTTCCCAAATTGCCCTTTATGTGGTTGCTTATGAAATTGGCTTTCTAAACTGTCCTTTGCATGGCTTATGAAAGCTGCCACAACGTGGGCTGAGTTGATGACAAAAAAGTCGAGCCTACTTTACTGTTTTGTGGAAACTTTGATTATTATTGAGAGGGTAATCTATATTCATAAATTGGGCCAAGCTAGGTGTTGGGCCGAGGTAAGCCCAAGAATGGAAGATACCCAGTAAGGAAGGAGTATGGGCAGTTCGGCTGCCGAATGGGCATGCGTACCTCGGTTGCGGCAAGTATTGATTTTAGTCCGGTCCTAGTTGGTAGACCGGTCGTGGAGTTATACCGGTTCTTGTATGCTAGGTCGGTCATATATTGATACCGGTTCGGACTTGTAGTTCGGCCTGGTCACGTCCAAGTCCGGTTGAACTCTCTTAGGGTTAGCTCGGTTGAGGCATGGGAAACCGAGATAAGAGAGGTAAAGTGAAGTCCGGATTATTGGTTACTTCGGTGGAGAAGAAGTTCGGCCATAATGAAGCCATCTCACTTGGCTTATGCAGTGAGGGGTGTGTTGGAGGATAGACATTATCTTCCAAGAGTTGAATCCTTGGAGGACTCTTTGGATGGAGAAGTTAGAGTCCTACTAGGACTGTGCCGGGCGAAACCTACATAAGCTCACCAATATCACCTTTGAAGTGGTAATGCAACTTTGCTCCCTGATTACACAGAGCTTTTGCCTATTTGTCTTGCTTACTGACTTAGGCATCGGAGAGGTTTCCGGCACACACCCGCCGGCTAGCTCACGTTTATATTTTCAGGTGACAAAGCGACGTCGTACGGAGGAGCGCAGACTTGGTCAACAGGATTATACGAGAAGGTATATTTCTTTCCCGTACAATTGGCGCCGTCTGTGGGATGTCAGACAAGAACAACCTCTTGACCAAGCTTTTTCTCCTAAAAAAATCAATGGCGAACAACGAAGAATTACCTCAGTCCGCCGTCGACGGACTAACTCCAGAAGGGGGTGCAAGGCGCGAAGGCCTACCCGTGGTCACTCCCATGGCGAACCTGGAATCGCACAGACAAAAATCCAGGAGAGATGCGAGGGGACGAAGGCGGAATAACAGCCCTCATCCCTCTCATTCGCAAAGCCCAGAAAGACAAAGACGCAGAATTGATCCTCAAACTTTGGAAGATCGCGTCAGAGAACAAGACGAGTTGATCCGTCGGATGGCGGCAGACATGGAATCCCTGAAACGCCAGGTGAAAGGAAAAGAAGTGACGACAGGAGAGGGGCGCACGAACAAGACGCCCCCTCGCCACTCCGAAAGTCGTAGCAGGAATACTACACCCTCGCAAGGGGAGAACAAGAGCCTCAAGACAGGCGACGCACACAATCTAGATCCTCCAGAACTCATCACTCCAGGCCTGAGAGGACGAGGTCTGAAAGGTCGCACACCGAAGGAAGCACATATCGGCCCTCACACTCACACCAGACAAGATCTAGGCAGACAGAGTTGCCCAGATCGTCCGACCTACGGACCGTGCTAGAAGAGAAAGCGCGGTGGAAGGAGGACGCTAGAGCGCGCGATCCACACAGAGTTTCTGCTGCTTACAGCGGTTGGCTCCTCGGACGCATGGAAGCGTCGAGGTTGGAATGCCAATACCGCGTCCGGCCTACGAACCAGCGGACAAGGCATTGGCGAGGCTGCAAACCTCACCATTCGTCCCTGCAATAGAGAACGCGCCCCTACCGTCAGGCTTCCTACAGCCCAAATTCACAACATATGAGGGGAAGACGGACCCTTACTCACACTTAAGCCACTTTCGCCAGGTCATGGCTGTATATACCGGCGGAATGAGGCCTTGATGTGCATCCTATTCCCCTCAAGCCTAGGTGACCTAGGCCTGACTTGGTTTGAAAAGCTTCCAGAGGGCAGCATTGCCTCCTGGGCGCAATTGGCGGAGGCGTTTGTAACACGATTTAGAACAAACACAAAAACACCGGTGGAGATCGACCAGTTACTCTCCATCGATATGGGCGACAAGGAGACCCTGAGGTCATACAACAGTCGTTACTGGGAGACGTTCAACCAGATTGGGACTGCCCAACTAACCTCGCCATTGCGCAGTACAAAAGAGGCCTTCCAGTCGGAATAGACTAAGGGACTCTATCACCATGACGCCACCTCTCACAATGGAAGCCCTGATGGAGAGAGTGCATCAGCACATCAGGGTAGAAGAGGATGGCGCTCGCGCCAAGGCAAAATCTGGCGCGACCACAACACCAGAGAAGAAGACCTCGGCAAAGGTCAATACGGTAGATCGCCAAAACCGAATAGACAGGGCAGGAAAGACAACGGAGAAGACCAAGACAAAAGATGGTTGAGAGTCCGTACTGCCATCACCACAGTCTTCAAAAAACCGATCTACCGTATACTTAGCGAAATACGAGACGAGCCTTTCGTCAAGTGGCCAGCTAAGTTAGGCGAAGCTCAGAAGGACTACGATGACAGATCGAGGTGCACCTTCCACAAAGAAAAGGGGCACCGCACTGAGAACTGCACACCATTGAGGCAGCATCTGGAAGAGTTGGTGGCGGCGGGTCACCTGGACAAATACATAGAAGGAGGGGCGCAGCCGGCCCCCCAGGACCACAATGTGCCCAATGGAATGCCAAACGACGCTCCACCTCAATCATACGTCGAAATACATGCATAACTGAGCGAGGTATGACTGCACCAGAGGATGCAAATCAAGTCAAGTGAGCACTCACAAAAAGGAGCACTTCAGAGAGGTGCTAAGTGCCCAACCAGTCGCCAAAAGGGGAAGATGGGGCCACAAATGTCATGTCCTTTTCAGATAAAGACCTGACAAGGATCTATTGCCCTCACAACGATGCCTTGGTCGTCACTCTCCGAATCAAGGATTTTGATGTCAAGCGGATTCTGATTGACCAAGGTAGTTCGTGTGAAATCATGTATTATGAAACCTTCAAGCAACTAAAGCTTCAAGATAAAGACTTGGCGCCTGCCGTGTCTCCCCTTATCGGATTCAACTCCATGCCAGAGTGGCCCGTCGGCAAAATTATCCTCCCAGTCAGAGCAGGGAGTGTAACGAAACAAGTGGAGTTCTGGGTGATAAAGGTCCCCTCCACCTACAACGTTATCTTGGGCAGAACATGGCTGCATGCCATGCGCTCAGTGGCATCCTCCTACCACCAGGTGATGCGATTTCCCAACGACACAGGAATAATTGAAGAAGTATATGGGGACCAGATTATGTCCAAACAATGCTTCGTCACAACAAACGGAAGCCGTGCGGCCAAGGGGTATGTTCACTCGATTGAAGAACCTGAGAGTAATGAACTGTTCGCAGAGGTTGGCAAAGCAGCTGATCAGAAAGCGATAGAAGATTTGGTGGAGGTAAGAATCGATGAAAAGAACCCGGATAAGTTCTTTTTGCTTGGTTCGTCATTATCCAGCGCCGAGAGGTTGGAAGTTATGGAATTCTTGACCTCCAACATCGAAGTGTTTGCCTGGACGCCGTACGACATGCCAGGCATTGATCCAAACCTCATCTGCCACCAACTCAATGTCCACCCATCTGCCAGACCAGTCATTCAACGCACGCGAAGATCAGCACTCCACCACGCCGAGATAGTGGCAGAAGAAGTGGGTAACCTACTGGAGGCAGGAGCAATCAGAGAGGTACATTACCCCAAGTGGATCTCCAACACCGTCGTGGTGCCAAAGAAGAATGGCAAGTGGCGCGTCTGCGTCGACTACAAGACGGTCAACAAAGCATGTCCGAAGGATAGTTTCCCCCTACCAAGGATAGATCAATTGGTAGACCTAACAGCTGGGCACAGCAGGCTTAGCTTCCTAGACGCATATAGAGGCTACCATCAGATAGCCATGCACGAACCAGACCAAGAGGTCACGTCCTTCACCACGCCAAGAGGACTATACTGCTACAAGGTCATGCCCTTTGGCCTAAAGAACGCAGGGGCGACATTCCAGAGAATGGTCACAAAGATGTTCGAGCCATTGTTAGGCAGAACAATGGAGGCTTACATCGACGACATGGTGGTCAAAAGCAAGGATGCGGATGACCATCTAAAGGACCTAGATGAGATGTTCCAGATCCTGAAGAAACACAAGCTGCGCCTTAACGCTTCTAAGTGCGCATTCGGTGTAGGGTCTGGCAAGTTTCTGGGTTTCCTGGTGACCAACAGGGGTATTGAGGCAGACCCCTCCCAATCAAAGCAATTCAGGAGCTAGAAAGGCCTAACTCAGTGAAAGAAGTGCAGCATCTCACCGGCATGGCAGCAGCACTTAACCGATTCATCAGCCGGTCTTCAGACAGATTGCGTCCATTCTTTTCAGTCACTAAAGCTAAGTTTGAGTGGGACGAAGAATGCGACCGAGCTCTGAGAGTTTGAAGGAATACATGTCTTCTCCACCACTACTTGTCACCCCAATACCTGGAGAAGAACTCTTCCTCTACTTGGCAGTCTCACAGCACGCGGTAAGTGCAGTGTTGGTTCGAGCGGAAGGAATCCAACACCTTCCAATCTTCTATGTCAGCAAGACATTGTTAGGTGCCGAAACGAGGTATTTGCCACTGGAGAAACTGGCCTTGGCCTTAATGATGGCCTCAAGGAAGTTGTCACATTACTTTCACGCCCACACCATAGTTGTTCTCACAGCCTTCCCACTCAAGGCTTTATTTGAAAGGGCGAACTTTTCTGGGCGGATTCTGAAGTGGGCAGTGGAATTGGGACAATACGACATCAAGTTCCAACCCAGAACCGCAGTAAAAGCCCAATCTTTGGCAGACTTCGTCGCAGAATTCACTCCTGGAAGCCACCAAGTCTGCCCAATCGACCTGACTGACACAACCGAACAAGGGATGGAGATTGACGCCGGAATAGCGCAACCCCTAGTGCAGGTAACTCAGCCAGAGCCTAAGGCAGACCAGAGTAGAAAAGGCGAGGAGGAAGCAGACCTTACTAAACCAAGTCAAAACTCACCAACGACTAATGACTTGGTCCAATCAGAAGACAAGGGGCAGACTGCAACTATGGATCATGAAGAAAGCCCCAGCGATATTCCAGACCCCACAACATCATCTGATCCCTCCACATGCTGGAAGTTGTTTGTAGGAGAGATGTGGAAGCTCTTTGTGGATGGAGCATCCAACCGACATGGAGCAGGACTCGGCATAGTCCTCATCTCTCCCGACGGCTTAGTAGTGGAGCAAGCAATCAACTTAGGCTTCCCAGCATCAAATAATGAAGCGGAGTATGAAGCGCTTCTAGCAGGTCTCAAGTCAGCATTCCACATGAAGGCCACCGAGCTAATGGTCTACAGCGACTCACAGCTAGTGGTGAATCAAATATCTGGCGACTACGAGGCAAAGGATGGTAGAATGGCCAAGTACCAAGAATTGGTCAGAACAGAGATAAAAAAGTTCGAAGTGGTGAGGATTGAACAGATCGGCAGAGAGGAAAATAGCAGAGCAGACGAACTAGCAGGCTTCGCCTCAATGGCAGACACCTCCATTCCTCACCCATTACTAATCGACTATCTGCCTAGACCAAGCATTGAAGACCTAGAAGCAGAAGAGGTATGTTGCGCAGAATTAGGCCCTTCTTGGATGGATCCCATCATACTTTTTCTGAAAGACGGCACCCTACCAGAAGAGAAGAAAGAAGCCAACAGAATCAGAGCAAAGTCGCAGCGATTTTGGCTCTCTCCATCCCTGGCACTATACAAAAAGTCATTCTCAGGACCGTACTTGAAGTGTGTTCACCCCAGCAAAGTGGAAGCATTCCTATTCGAAATACATGAGGGCGTTTGCGGCAGCCATCAGGGAGGAAGATCGCTGGCGTACAGGGCAATTTCACAAGGATATTGGTGGCCGTACATGCAAGCAGATTCGGAGAAGTATGTTAAAAAGTGCGAAAAGTGTCAAAAATTCGCACACCAAATACACCAACCTGCCAGAGAACTTTTACCTCTAACCAGTCCATGGCCTTTCGCAATGTGGGGGCTGGACATAGTAGGCCCGCTTCCAATAGCTCCAGGCAACAGGAAGTTCTTTCTTGCCGCAACTGACTACTTCTCAAAGTGGGTAGAGAGCAGAAGCCTTGGCGTCAATCAAGGAAAAAGACGTAAAGAAGTTTGTCTGGCAGAATATCATCACTCGATTTGGCATACCAAAGGCACTAATCTCAGACAACGGCACTCAATTCGATGGTAGGATTTTCAGAGGCTTTTGTGAAGAGTACAAAATAGAGTTCTATAATTCTACACCAGCATATCCCCAAGCAAATGGTCAAGCAGAGGCCTCAAACAAAGTCGTCTTAGACGGATTGAAGAAAAGGTTAGAAAGAGCAAAAGGCAAGTGGGCAGAAGAGCTCCCTCATGTTTTATGGGCTTACCGCACCACGCCGCGACGATCAACAGGAGAAACACCATTCTCCTTAGCTTACGGCATGGAGGCAGTCATCCCATTAGAAGTTGGCCTCCCCACAATCCGAAGCGAAAACTTTGATCCGGACTTAAATGGTGAAGCCATAGCACTAGAGCTTGACCTTGCAGAAGAAAGAAGAGACAGAGCATTAGTTCACATCGCCTCCTACCAACAAGAGTTGTCTAGAAAGTATAACAAAACAGTGCATCCGAGACAATTTAAGATTGGAGATTGGGTACTGCGCAAAGTGATGGGAAACACCTTAGTTCCAGGAGATGGCAAGTTGGGACCTAATTGGGAAGGACCTTACAAAGTGGTCGGATTAGCAGGCAAAGGGGCATACCACTTGGAAGATGAGGACGGCAAAAGAATTCCCAGACCATGGAATACGGCAAATCTCAAGTTGTTTTATTTCTAGCTTTTAAGTATGTGTAATTTTTTACTTCCTCAATAAAACAAATTGATTCTTTTCAGCATTATTGTTTCCAGTAGAAAGTAGCTTTAGAAAGCTAGTATTGTAAACATAGTTGGCCGGAATAACCAACTATGACCTTTCCTAAGCCCAGGATAAGGATCCAGGTTGCAGGACGTTTTGGTCGGAAAAACCAAAACACTTTATTTTGAGTTGGCTGGAAAAACCAAACTCAGAGGTTGGCTGGATTAAACCGACACCCTTCCTAAGTCCAGGATTAGGATCCAGACTGCAGGACGTTTGGTCGGAATAAACCAAACATGATATGCTAGGTTGGCTGGAAAAACCAACTTAGAGCTTGGCTGGATTAAACCAGCACTTTGTACTCTTCAGCCGAAGTAAGTTTACGGCTGAAGAGTGGTTGGCTGGATTAAACCAACTCTGGTTACTCTTCAGCCGAAGTAAGATATATCGGCTGAAGAGTGGTTGGCTGGATTAAACCAACTCTGGTTACTCTTCAGCCGAAGTAATATATATCGGCTGAAGAGTGGTTGGCTGGATTAAACCAGCACTTTGTACTCTTCAGCCGAAGTAAGTTTACGGCTGAAGAGTGGTTGGCTGGATTAAACCAACTCTGGTTACTCTTCAGCCGAAGTAAGTTATATCGGCTGAAGAGTGGTTGGCTGGATTAAACCAACTCTTGTTACTCTTCAGCCGAAGTAAGTTATATCGGCTGAAGAGGGGTTGGCTTGTAAGAACCAACTCTGTTACTCTTCAGCCGAAGTAAGTTATATCGGCTGAAGAGTGGTTGGCTGTAAGTTTGATATCTAACCGAGATCACAGTTGTAACTTAGCAGATTGGAATTTTTTACAAAGGCAAGCAAGCAAGTTCTGAACCGGAATGAAAGTCAAAAGATTCCTTTTCATTAAATCAAAAGCGAATACAAGTAGTGACCGGAGCCCGGTTACAGGTTCGGAATAAAAGAAGAAAAAAAGTACGAGAAACAGTCATCCTAGGAGTGCATCAAGTTCGGCATCAAATTCCGCATCAGCAGTTGCCTGGAGGCCGACTTGTGGAAGGAGCCGGTTTGGACCGTGGTATCAGTTGGCAGAACAGAGGTAGCCGGTATCTCGCTAGATAAATCCACTGTTGGCTCCAACCGAGCTCCTGATCGCTTTGTTGTCCGGTGATAACCGGGGTCAGAGAAGGCTCCCCCTCATCATCATCATCATCATCATCGTCATCGTCTTCTTCGTCACCAGACCCTTCTAAGAATGCTTTTTGGACATCGTCTGCATATTGTTTGAGCGAGGCCGGAATAGAGTACGGTGGAGCGTTGTTGTAAACATCGGTGTCAGGAGTACAACCGAGCTTCTCCACCGCACTCCGCCAACCGCACTTGAAGAAGAGATCTTTCGCCGCGCCACATTGAAGCATGTATGCGTCTTCAGCCTCCTTGAAGCCTTGCTTTTTGGCTTTTTTCACTCCGGTCTTCAGTTGGTCTAGTTCGGCGTTTTCTTTGTTTCTAGCTGAGCCATCTCCCACAGATAGTGGTCTTTCACTTCGGTCATGGCCTTTTGTTTATCACTTTCAGCCGAGGTTACCAGTCCGGTAAGACGCGATACCTCGGCCTCCAGTTCGGCCGCCTTGTTCTGGGCCTGTGTTAGTTCGGTAGCTTTGGCCACGGCGTCTTTCATGGCCTGCCTTGCGGCCTTACGAAGTTCCATCACCTGCCGGTGTGCAAGCGTGGTTTTCTGAAGAGCCTGCACAAAGTATGGTAAGTTTTTTGTTGACCGAACTGGAAGTTGGACAAATTTTAAAGACAGATAAAGGCAGTATTGCTTACCACGATCATGGACTTCGAAGCAGACCGAAGTGACTTTACCTCGGTGTTGAGCTTCTTTTGATGGTGCTCCATGTCTTTTGGAAGGCACACACCTCTGGCCAAATTGAAGGCCAGAAGGTGATCCTTATCCGAGACAACGGAGTCATCCTCGTTGATGGCTCGGTTATTGAATACTAGGGGGGGAGCCCACTGGGGGGTTACAGACCGGTTAGATGACTCCGGCTGGGGGTTCGGTTGCGTGATAGCTGGTGGGGTGGGTGGAAGTATGTTCTCCTCCTCATCAACAAGTTGTGGCCCGGTTTCACTAGTCCGGGCACGCTTGTTTCGACGAGAGACAGAAGGCTGCTGGGATGGAAGAGCCACCACGGCCTCGGTTGATCGGCCGGTTTGTGGTACCTCGGCTGGGTTTGTTTCGGTGAGCATGGCCCTCAGTCTGTTTTTCTTCGCCATCTCTTGTTCAGCAGTTAATCGCACAAGGACGATTTCGGGCAAGGTTAGGTCCGGTTCTGGATCGTCTCAAGAAGGAAGTCGGTCACCTTTCCTTTACGGCGACCGGAGTATCTGTAGGTTGGTTGGAATTTTAAGAGTTTCTCCCAAGATCTCTCCTTAACCCGGAGTGCGGCCCGGAGTATTGGGAGGCTGGGATAGTTGTAGTTGTAGATAAGATGAGACTTGTCTGCAAAACAAAAGAAAAAGAAAAGAAAGCAAGTGTTAGTCCGGTTCAGAGGAGAAAAGCCGGAATATAAAAGAAAAGGTGGAATAGAAACCGAAGTAAGTATACCGGGTTCCCCCTTCCTGTAATTTATTCTTTGGCCTGGGATGCGGGCTTCGAGGTCTTCGAAATTCCCAGATACCCAGAAGAAGTCGTCATCATTAACGTCTTTATCCGGTGTGTGCTTTATTATCTTTTCTCTACCTCGGCGCACTCTCAAATAGTAGCACCAGCCTTGGTTTTTGGATCCTATTGAGTACTGATGTAGTATCTCGGCCAGACCTAGGTTCAGACGGGTTTGTTGGTTTAGAGCATCTATGCCCATTATAATTCGGTATGTGTTGGTGGATAGTTGAGTTGGGCACAGTCTGGTCTGCCTAAGGAATTCGCATATTAGTGGCTGGACTGGGAATCTGAGTCCGGTTTCTACTATGGATTGGAGGGTGAATGGGACAAAGCCCTCTTCGTCCCATGGGTCGACTCCTTGTTCGGCTAGTTCTAGATTTACATCGGTTGGAATGTCGTACTGTTCTCGGAAATCGGCTAGGCCGCCTGGGGTTTCTACCAAATGTCTGTACTTCCCCATTTGATCTATAAGTTATGAAATAATTTATCTCGGTTGAAAGAGCGTGCTCAGTGGTCCGGTCGGACGCACGGAGGGAGTGCCTGGGCAGCCTAAGTCTGCAAAGTTGAAAAACAAGGTGTCAAGCACAGATCAAAGACCGTGCTACAAAAATAAAGCAAGAAAAGGATGGTTTTATTTCGGTTCTTCAGGTTGCTATGTTATCTATATCGGCTTGAGAAAAGGTGTTCATTATATCGGTTCGCATAGTGTTTTGTTATCTCGGTTTCACTTGTGGATTTTCTTACTTCGGTTAGGCCTTGAGGGGCAGCTTTCTGAGTTCGGTTTTGGAAACTCAAAAAGCTGGCTTAGCCCCCCAAGGCTTAGCTCGGTCGAGGGTCGGATTTTCTAGCTCAAAGCGTTTTTATTCCGGCTAGGGTGAGCCAAGTGGCAACATATTGAAACTATTACTGTAGGTTGTACAAGTGCTAGTTCGGTTCTAGTTCTCCTAGACAGCACTAACAGTTCCTAGTCCGGTTGGGTGCTTTTTTGCGGATGAAATGATCGTTCTACCAGCACTTCATGATGTTCATAGTGTTCGTGTGCAGTTCTTCTCAGACACATAGTAAAGAGTGTTTTGTAAAAACACACAGAGAAATATGCAGCTACGAATCAAGTAAAAATCAAAACGGAGAAAGAAGCAAGGTGGATACTCGAAGCTTACCAGGAAATAAGGAAGGAACTGGGGGTGGAAAGCAACAATAGCACTGGCAAGAGCACGAGTTTCTTCAAAGTTGCAAAGAGGAATGCCAGAAAGCACGAAGAGAGAGGATGAACAGTGTGTGACAATGATTCTGAAATGAAAGGTTGTTTTGTGTAAAGGCGTTTTTGGGGGGAACTATTCAAACATTACGAAACACGAGGACGGCGCGACAGCTGTAGAAGGCCATTCAGGATGTGCCACGTGTCATTGGGAGGACAATCGATTCAGTTTCTGCAGATTGAAGAGACGTTTTGACCGGACGTTCTAGCTCGGCTGGATAGGCTAAGTAAGTGTTAGCTCGGTTGGAGAGGCTCGAAAGGTTTTTAGCTCGGCTGGAGTGGCTAACGGATTTATTAGCTCGGCTGGAGGGGTTAAAACTCTATCTCGGTTGTTACATGGGTAATCCCTATCATGCTTCGCAGATGGAATTAAGGGGCAATTGAGAGGGTAATCTATATTCATAAATTGGGCCAAGCTAGGTGTTGGGCCGAGGTAAGCCCAAGAATGGAAGATACCCAGTAAGGAAGGAGTATGGGCAGTTCGGCTGCCGAATGGGCATGCGTACCTCGGTTGCGGCAAGTATTGATTTAGTCCGGTCCTAGTTGGTAGACCGGTCGTGGAGTTATACCGGTTCTTGTATGCTAGGTAGGTCGGTCATATATTGATACCGGTTCGGACTTGGTAGTTCGGCCTGGTCACGTCCAAGTCCGGTTGAACTCTCTTAGGGTTAGCTCGGTTGAGGCATGGGAAACCGAGATAAGAGAGGTAAAAGTGAAGTCCGGATTATTGGTTACTCGGTGTGAGAAGAAGTTCGGCCATAATGAAGCCACCTCACTTGGCTTATGCAGTGAGGGGTGTGTTGGAGGATAGACATTATCTTCCAAGAGTTTGAATCCTTGGAGGACTCTTTGGATGGAGAAGTTAGAGTCCTACTAGGACTGTGCCGGGCGAAACCTACATAAGCTCACCAATATCACCTTTGAAGTGGTAATGCAACTTTTGCTCCCTGATTACACAGAGCTTTTGCCTATTTGTCTTGCTTACTGACTTAGGCATCGGAGAGGTTTCCGGCATACACCCGCCGGCTAGCTCACGTTTATATTTTCAGGTGACAAAGCGACGTCGTACGGAGGAGCGCAGACTTGGTCAACAGGATTATACGAGAAGGTATATTTTTTCCCGTACACTTGTAATCCATTATCATTACTTATATTTGTATCTTTCTAGTGATGAATTAAGTTTGAGTTTTTGAAACACATTTAGAGTGTTATCATTATTTATTAACTTATTTTTAATAGTTATTTATTATTTAATAATTATTTACGTAATTTAAAACTGACTTGAACTTGGGCTTGTCTAATACCTTGATTTTGGCCCTCCAATAATGTAATTTTGGCTCCATCTCTTCATGACAATTGTTTAAAAAATACACTGCATTGTGTAATTAGCCCTTTGGGGGTCTCATGTCAAAAATTTGAACAGTTAATCTTATAGTAGGACTAGTCGGGAAGATTAGCAATGTAAAAAATTACGTTATTGATCGGCTATGTTAGATACATAATTGGATCATGTTTGTCTTAAAAATTAGATAACGAGTATGATCCAATCAATTTATTTATTTTTGCATGAATGATCTTGTTAATAGACCTTGTAAAATGAATATTCGAATCACCAAAATAGATCCAAAATGAGCCTACATAGGAGGGACGACATGTATAATTCATTTTTTCAGATAAATGCCAAGTTATTATCCATTTCAAAAAGATTCCAACCCTCTTTATTTATGGATAAAAAAATGATTTTTATTCTATAATCAAAGTAAAATTTCACATCAACAAATAATTATTTAAAATTTAAAAATGATTAAGAAAAATTTGAAAACTTACCATGATTTAATAGATATACATAATTAGATTTAAATTTTAATAAATCTGTTGTTATTTTATTAAAAAAACATATACCTCTATTTCATAAATGAAAGAGGGAATCAAAATCCAAAAAGTCAATACCAACCTACGAATATCATTTGCCGTAGTTCAGTTAAAAAAAGGGAGATGCACCAATAAATCCCAAATTAATAACTTATACACTGTTTAGTCTTAAAATTTTTTTTATAGACTGAAAGGTCCCATTCCAATGTTTCAAACATTAGACCAATGTTTCAAACATCAGATTTCAAACTCTAATGTTCATCAGATTTCAATAATGTTTGAAATTATAGGATGAATGTTTCAAACATTAGATTTCAAACATTTAATGTTCATCAGATTTCAATAAATTTTGAAATTATAGAATGAAACATCAACTCATTTACATCATTTACATCATGATGATGTAAAAATGGGACTGAATGGAGCATAAGAAAATATTTAGGACTAAATGGTTCAACTTTTCAGAAACTAGGACTTACGGGTAAATTTTCCTTAAAAAAAAAAAGAAAAAGAAAAAAAAAAAAAATGCTAATATCCAATTCAATTTTTGTACGCATCAAATATAGATATAGTCATATGTACTATGTAGCACTGTTAGTTAGCGACCTCTCTGCTATGAGTGGTTATTGATGCTCCTGAAACACAGTTAAACACAGTTACGTAGTCTATAAGGTATTCTGATTGGTGAAAAAAAATAAAATTTGTGATTTTAGAAATAGTTGATTGAGATGTGCTATATAAATGTATTTTTTAAAATTTTTTAGTTAAAAAAGTAGAGAAAAAATATGTATATTTAGAATAATTTTTTGACTTTTTATAAAAATATGTGTAATAAAATATTATAATAAAATCAAAATGATAATTTTATCATTTTGACTTTTTGAATTTTAATTTTTTGACTATTTGAATAGTTGAATTCAAAAGGTAAAAAATTTTGTCCTAATGACTTATCCCACAAACTATTCTTGAATAGTATACATTTTTTAATTTTTTTAAATAACTTTTTAATTTTTTAATTTTATTTTTTAAAATTTATTCCAAACAAGTTCTAAGTAATTAAAAAATATAAAAAGATATAATATATAATAATTAGTTCTGAAATATAAACACGGTTCTGACCAAAGTTTCTGTTGCTACTTTGTCATACATCATGAATGATAGCAAGCAAACGACATTTTTACAACTTAAGTGATTACAATTCAAACAATAATCCTATTCGTCCATTCCTGTCAAACTTAGCCCTGCTTTGCCTATCATTTTAGGTAGGGGTAGGCGCGGGTCGGTTGCGGCCACGGAACTTCCAATCCGCCATCCGTCCGCCAGATTGGCGGATTGAAGAAAATCAATCCGCATCCGTCCGCCAATCCGGCGAATGTGGATTGAGCGGATTGACAGTTTGGCGGATGGATGCGAATCGGTTTGGCGGTTTAAAATTTTATAAATTTTCAACATAATTCAACTTGTGCACTTCCTCAAAAAAAAAAAGAAAAAAAAAAGAAAAAGAAAGTATTACAGTCAATGATTTAAAAAAGTATTACAATCACTGTATGCCTTATCTAAAGAAAGAAAGTTTGAAACTTTAGAATATCACGATCACTGCATGCCTCATCCACATATTACAATCACAGCATGATTCATCCACATAAAGTATTACAATCTGTGATTATTAAAATATAATAATAATTCAAACCACCAAAATCATGAACAGAGCAGTAGTAGAGATTGTATGTCTCTATATTGTTACATCTACATATGTTTTTGAAAACAAAAACCAACCAGCATATATCATATTTTCTATTTATTATTTTTAGAACTAGATTTAAAAACCAAAAAATATAGATAAATAATATGTTTATTTTTTTCAATTCAAAAAATATATTCAAGTTGAAAACTTTTTTTCAACAGAATATTTAAACTCTTTTTCAATTGAAAACACAAACATAATATTTAAACAAATTGAAAATACAAAGTCTTATAAATTACTAGGGGTGCTCGCGATTTGGCGGTTTGACGGTTCGGTTGCGGCCAAAGAAATCTCAAATCCGCCATCCGTCCGCCAAATTGGCGGATTGGAGAAAATCAATACGCAACCGTCCGCTCGTCATCACGCATCCGTCCAAAATGCGGCGGATCGGTTCGGTTCGGTCGGTTTTGGCGGATCGATATATCCGCTGCTCACCCCTAATTTTAGGATTAAAAAAAAAGCATAAAATAACAAAAATAAGTTAATAAAATAAAATATTATATTCAACCTATAATTATTATATTTTTTCTCTCATAAAAGTTAAAAAAAAGTCAAAAAATTTATACCAAATAAGATTTAAAAAGCCAAATTAAAAAAATCTCAACACAAAAAAATTGATTATATTAACCAATGCGAGGCGATACTTTAATATTAAGTCAAACAAAGAGAAATTCACTCTAAAGCAACCACAAACACCTACGTGTGTAACACACTTATGTTTAGCAATCGACAGGTTGTAGCTTGTGTAGATTGTGTTAGGCCTCACTACAAAAAAACAAAAAAAAACAAAAAAATAAAAAAAAAAATAAATAAAGTTTTAGAGATCAAAATTTAAGATAAAATTATTTTTTAGGAATTAAATATTTTTATTGTGAAAAGTATCGTTATTATATTTTTAGTAACGAAAATTGGACATTAGTGATAAATTGGTCTTTATAACGACTATCCTCACAACGATAAAAATTGGTCCCTAAAGGTTCGTTTGGGAAGTGGGTTGACTTTTTGACTATTTAGCATAGGGCTAAAAAGTCTCGTTTAGGAAGGGTTTTTTAGCTTTTTTAACTTTTTATGAGAGAAATAATGTAATGATTATAGGTTGGATGTGCTGTTTTTTCTTGGGCTAAAAAGCCTATTTTGTTTTTTGTGACTATTTTAGTCAAAAAAGCCTCAACTTCAACTTCTCAAACAGATGCTAAGGCCTCGTTTGGCAAGTGACTTTTTTAGCTAAAAAGTCAAAAAATTACTAAAAAAATTCAAAAGTCAACAACCTATACCAAAAAGTCAAAAATTCCATTTTCTCTCTACTTTTTGCACAACTTTTCGTAAAAAATTAAAAAGTCATCCCAAATATACTAGTTTTTTTTACGTCATATTTTAGCTAAAAAATTAAAAAATTACTAAAAAAATCTATTCCCAAACGAGGCCTAAATATCTTTTGTAACAAAATTTTCACTTTTAAAAACTAAAAAAATTAAATTTTAAAACTCTCATATATTATAATGTATTTTGGTTATCAAATTGTTCCTAAGGATGATCTTGAGATCTACTCCTGCGAATAGAATAAGAGCCAAGTCTTAAGTGCTTATAAGAAATAGGTGTGAATCAAGGTCATGTTTAGCAATTGAGTAAAATAATCATTTCTATTTTTTTTTTGTACGTTTTTTTATACAAAATAATAAAAAAAAAAATCAATGAAAAGGTCAATTATCAAATGAACCTTTAATTTTTTTTTATATATTAAAATGATACTTTTATAAAATTAAAATATACAAAAAATTATGATGGTTGATCTTTATCTTGTGTATTATGTGAATCATATTAAAGTAAACCTAAATCATACAATCCACTTTTTATGTTTTAATTCTATTCATGTAACACTGTTGTAGAATTTTTATTCATAATTTTACTTTGAAATATGAAATATCAATGTTATGGTATAATTTCAATCTATACATAGACTTTAGAGTATACCAATCTTTTTTTATTTCAAGGGCCTGTTTGGCAATGGTTTTTTTTGGCTAAAATAGCCAAATAAAGATAAAATAAGTTAAAATAGTCAATAAAATAAAACATCATATCCAAATCGTAATAATTTTATTTTTTCTCTTATAACTATTAAATCAACTATACAAAAGTCAACCAACTTGCTAAATATAACTTTTTTAACTAAATTAAAATAACCAAAAAGAAAACTAAAATAACTAACTTCTCAAACCAGCGCTAAGTAGCTTTCATGATAAATTTTTTGTGTATTTAAATTATCAATGCAATAATATTACAATGAATATATTTGGAAAAATTGTTGATTGGTCCTGATAATCACGTGACCATATACTAGGCTAATTACAAATCTCTGTACCTTTTTATATTGTTCAATTACTCAATATAAAATTATAAATTTCACTCTTCTCATTAATTACGATACATGTACAGTACCAAGTGATGCTGCCTAACCAGCCAATAACTTCTCCCACATGGGTCAGTGTTTATTATCTTCCGTGCCAGTATTGCATTGATAACATAAATGAATGGTAAAGGTTTCAACACCAAAACAATGATGACAAATGAAATAGGAAAATCCTACGCATCTTAAATAATTTATCAAACTTTTTAGGTAAGTACGAGACTTATACAAATTTATATATCTGTAGATCTTATTTCTATATAAAAAGTTTAATAAAAAATTTAATAAATTATTTAAAATTTCTAATATCACTCAATGAAATAATAAATATATTAATGATATATTGGAAAATATAACTATTGCATGCATAGTAAAGCAACTTGCTGTTTGGCTATGGAAGCAAATAAGGTAGCCTTAATTAGCAGTAATTCTGAGAGGTCGGAGCACCAGTATAACGACCTCCATGTGAACCGCTCCCACCATCGCCGCCACCACTTATGCCTCCAGCTTCATAAATTTCTTCTTCACTGGCAACTACTACGGCCACATTTTCTTCACCATATGGGCCTTCTTCTTGTGAATGCTCCTCGCTACAAGCGGCTGCTGGAACCATGACCGGTTTCTTCTTTTTCTTCGCCAAACAGCAGCAGAAGAAACCGATAGCTAGAAATGCAAGGAAGAAGAAACCGCCCAGCGAGACGCACACTGCAATGATGGTTGTGTGGTTGCCTCCCGGAGGCGGTGGTGGGATTGAAGAATGTGGTGTGGGTGCCAGAGGAGGAGGAGGGACACCGGGATAAAGAGGTAGCGGTGCTGGTGCTAGAGGTGGCCACTCAATTGATGGTGGTGGAGGTGGAAAAGTTGCTGTTGGTGTGGGAGCTGGATTAGTGGAGGGAGGAGGAGATGTAGGTGTTGGTGGTAGATTAGATGGTGGTGGTGGTGGTGGTGGTATAGGTGGAGGAGTAAGCGACTGCGGTGGGATGCCTGGTGGTGGAGGAGTAGAGGACTGTGGTGGCATGACAGATGGTGGAGTAGGGGACTGTGGTGACATAACAGGTGGTGGAGTAGTGGACTGTGGTGGCATAACAGGTGGTGGAGTAGTGGACTGTGGTGGTGCAGGGGATGGTGGTGGCATGATTGGTCCTCCACTTGGTGGTGTTTGGCCCATGTTAGGTGGAGGTGGAGGTGGAGGTTTTGCAATGACAGGGTTACATGGCGGCGGCGGTGACGATGATAATGAGGGTGGTGGTGGTGGAGAATAATATGAATAAGCCATGTGAATATTTTTGAGAATAGGCATTTTGTGACTATATCCTAAAATCTTCAATTAATGATTAGGATGTAGAAAATGGCAAGGGGGGTGGCTATATATATAACACACTTAAGCCTAATTTATTCAAAGTCTTAGCAATATTTAAAAGCATTGAATCTCAATGATACAAGTAGGATTGCTCTCTATCTACGCTTAGGTGAGTTGTATTCACATCTAAAATGACTTTGAATCTTCTTCCCCTTTAAAATAAAATAAAAATTAAATATTTTGGATCTAATGTTCAGAGACCTGGCATAACAGTCCTTCAATAATCTGGTAGGTGCATTATTAGGCATACGAATCAGTATGAATGCATTTATTTTATTTTTATTTTTTTTCTCGACAATTAGTATATATACTTACATGTGCTTGAAACGAATATAAATAATCATAAATCAAATTTCATTTAATATAAATTATATGTCTAATGTGATACCATATATGTCTCTAAAAAATTCATCAAATTGCGTTAAAAATAAAAGAAATTAAGTTATTCTTACAATTTCTTACCTAATTATATAAAAATATGAAAATGCACTAGTAGTTTGCTATTATATAATAATGTTATCTTGTTTATGAATAAAGAAATTATAACCAGTTTGTTTCTGTGATATATATATATATATATATAATGTTATCTTGTTTATGAATAAAGAAACTATAAATAGTTTGTTTGTAACTGACTATGAAATTGCCAAGAACTTGACATATTTTAAAGTTAAAGCCCATGTGCTATGACTATGAGCCTATGTAATTGAATTGTTATGTAAATTCATTAGTTTGCGCCCTTTTTTTTTTTCTTTTTTTTAAAAAAAATAGATCGGGAAGAAAATCTGCATTGTAAAATTTAAAAAATATCAGATCAATATAGTACAGCAGTATCACAAGATCTCATTAGTTTGCTTTAGTCATGCAAATTACAGATTGTACAACGCCCTACATCATTTTGATTTTGTGAATAATTATTCAGTAGTAGTATCATAAGACATGTAGGATTTCAAATTAATTACGTAGCAAAAATTTTTACATATAAAATAATTGAGTTAATTTGATAAATAGATTTTTTTTTAATCAGTAGAAAATAATTTTATTGATCTATATCAGTCATATTTAATATTTATTTTATTTTGTTCATTCTATTTCTGACCTATATGACGACGTGTATAATTTATTAGACTAACATTTTAATGCATTTTATTAGTTAATGTAATTTATATAAATAAAAAATTTATTACTTCTATGATTTAATAATATTTTTTTTTTAAATGGCATTTATATATCAAATCAATAAAATTTTGTGATGTTACATAATGAAAATGATTTTCAAATAGAATTTATATATCACATCAATAACATTATTGAAATTATAGAAAGGATTATAAATGACCACATAATTTTTGTTTGTATATATATATATATAGTATAGGAATACTAAGCTAAAATAAATGATTTTTTAAAAACTTGGAGAGACAATTATACATACATTGTAAAAATAGTAACAAATTAGAGAAGTAAATAGATTTTTTTTTAATTATTATTTATTGTAAACTTAGGGGGTCATGGTCTCCTTTGGACTATCCCTAACTTCGATTTGTCTCCTCGTACAATGCATTAAACAATAATTTTTTTATTTTTTTTATTTTTGGAGGATTCCTTCCGGTCCATAATCTGGACTGAGGGGCTCTATTTGGATATGTGGAGATTATTACGGGTTTCGTTTCTATGATCAAAACTATTTACTTTGTTAAATATTTCGTGTATTTTATTCACATAAAAAATTAAATCGATCCAATAATTGTAACTTATTCAATTTATCGCGTTTGTCACAAATAAAAATGAACAACAATTGCATTTTTAATAATATAGTGACAAACGTGATAAATTGAATAAGTTATGATTATAGAATCGACTTAATTTTTTTTATAAATGAAATAACAAAATATTTAATAACATAAACGGTTTGAATTATCAAAATGAAATCCGTAATGAACTCCATAAGCTTAAATAACTCCGTCCGATCCACTTTGTAGACGAGAGGAGCTGCCTATTCTTTGTACATTCATCAATAATATCTCTGTTTGTTTATAATTTTTTTATTTTTATTTTTATTTTTTGGTTAGTATAATTGAGCGATGCTTTTTGATAAGCTTGAAAACTAAACCCCCCTACACTCAAGTTTGATTAAACAATAATTTTAGGGTGGTTTGACAACAATTAAAATAAGTAGATTATTTGTTATAAATTATTACATCATTTTTTGGGAGACTTATTTATAAGTTCTATTTCGAACACTTATGCTATGTTAAGTCCTGTGTAATTTTTTTATAGAGTCTCAAATCCTATTTAGATAAGAATGTATTCTACAAGATCCTATTTGCGAAACATAACGTGACACGTTACATTACGTTTATGTAGGTATCACGTTACGTTACGTTTATGTTGATGTCACGTCACGTTACGTTTATGTAATGTCCCATCTGATATGGTCACGTTACGTTACATTTATGTAGGTGTCACATTACGTTTCGCAAACTTAATCTATGGTAACATTCAATTTCCTATGTGAAATTCAAAATATACGAACAAGTAACATTGAATGTTACCATAAATCATATCTATGTGAATGTGAATTTCAAAATATACGAACAAGTAACATTTTCACATTCAATTTAAAAAATAAAAAATCTAGTAAGTTTGCGAAACGGAACGTGACATGTTACATTACGTTTATGTAGGTGTCACGTTACGTTTATGTAATGTCCTATCTGATATGGTCACGTTACGTTACGTTTATATAGGTGTCACGTTACGTTTCGCAAACTTAATCTATGGTAACATTCAATTTCTTATATATGGTTTTACCATTATTTATGATATTAGCAACTAATATTGAGGGTAAATGTGTCAACAAACTTCATACAGGAGTTGTGAGAACATAAGTTTTTTCGTAGGACCATATGTAGCATAAGTCTCCCTAATTTAACTTATAAATAATTTTCTCTTATTTTTTTATTTTTCAACACATTTTTTAATAAAAAAATTAAAGAACTGCTGTATAAACATGTTATATATTATTTACTATTAATAATAATAAGCTCCATATTTTTTTGTTTTGTTTCCTTTCTTGATTCCCACATTGGAATTACAGAAATCTCTACACTTTCACTTGGAAGGAATTCAATATTTCATTTTCCCTCCATTCACTAGGAATTTAAATTTTTTAACTTGGTTTTCACATAGAAATCTTGAGCAAAGGAGTGTGCTTTCATCTACTATAAATAGAGGAAGGACTTTTCATATTCATTCAAGTTTCCATTGGAGGTCTTCCATTGAAGATATCCATGAGATGGAACTTCTAGTTCTTTATATATATATATATATATAGAAAGAAAGAAATAAATAAAATATTCAAACAAATAGTTTGGGATTGTTTGAATAAATCAGTTTAAGATTTCAAATTCCGAGATGCTAACCACTAGTTGGTTTATAGGTGTTGGGAAATAGTTTCAATTTTTGAATTCCCTAAGTTGGTGTTTGTTAGAGTTCCATATAAGGACCTCTCTTCAATAGCCATACAAACTTAGGTAGTGTTTGGTAGAGTTTTAGAAATATGATTTGAGAATAGAGTTGTATTTTGAGTTTGTAAATTCTGGAATTATAATTTGAGTGTAGAAAATTTATTTAGTCATGAGTTTTGAAAAGAGTTTTGAATTAAGTTTTGAGTTGAGTATTGAATTGAGTTTTGAATTTTTGATGTGAC
Source organism: Camellia japonica (assembly GCA_030407325.1). Taxonomy (NCBI): domain Eukaryota; kingdom Viridiplantae; phylum Streptophyta; class Magnoliopsida; order Ericales; family Theaceae; genus Camellia; species Camellia japonica. The sequence goes on along the minus strand of JAPPVO010004981.1, from coordinate 8,259 downwards.
GTGAAATAAGAAATTTTGTTTGGTTATGTTTCAAAACTTAATTCAAAAAGTTATAACTCATAACTAAATACACAACTCAAAACTCTATTGAAATTTATGATCAACACTCATAACTAAGCTCTTTTTAAAAGTCAATTCAAAAAATTAATTATTAACAAAAAATAACACTCATAACCAAACTCTTTTTTAAAATTCAATTCAAAAAATTAATTATTAACAAAAAATAACATAAAATTTTTTTTAATTGAAAATAACTCAAAAAGTTATAACTCATAACCAAACATACAAGACAAAACTCTATTGAAAATTCTATTCAAAACTCATAACCAAACTCTTTTTAACATTCAAATCAAAAAAAAAAAAAAAAAAATGTCATTTTGGTCTAAAAAAAATAATTTTATATTTAAAAAAATATCAAATATATATATATTTCCAAATAACAGGTGGCGATTGGCGATTGCAAAAAGGAAAAAAAAAATCCACTGTTCCGGTCAACCGGCCGGACATCCGGGTAGACCCAAAATTCAAAAATCTTGTGCTTTTTAGAATGGAGAACACGAAAGAGAGAGAGAGAGAGAGTAGCCAAACATGAATGAGAATTACATTTTGAAATATGTGGTGGAATCATATTTTGAAAACTCCATCCAAACATGAAATGCAAATGGAGGGGTGAAATTATATTTACAGAACATAACCAAACACAGCCTTAGTTTTTCCCTCAAGTTTTCTTCACTGTTTTCATTTTGAGTTTTCTATGTTAAGGTTCTGATTTAGAAAACAAGTAAGGAATACAACCTTAGTATTGTTTTCTAGAATAAGGCATTGTATGCTAGATATATAATTTTCAAGAGACCTTTCTGTATAATAGAGGGGAGATTACTATATTAAAGAAAACATCCTCAATGTGCCTTACCTTTGAGTGTTCTACTTTTCTTCTTTACTAAATCTGTTTTTCCTTTTATACACAGTTTATTTATTTACTTTTATACAACAATTTTAAGATAGCAATTATGAATCCCACAACGGTGATCAAGACACAGATTCATGTAGTTGAAAGGCTTGAACATTTCAATGGACTTAACTACAAACGTTGGAGTATAAAGATCTTTTTCCAACTTACTGTTGCAAATGTTGCTTATGTGCTTTCGATTGCCTACCCTCAAACAGAAGTGTCTCCTACAACTGATGGAACCAATGCTACTGATGGTACTAATACATCCAAAGGAGCCTTGACAGAAACTCAGAAGAAATGGATGGAGGATGATTATGTGTGTCGTTTTACCATTCTCAATGCAATGACAAATGCACTATTCAATGTCTTCCACAAGTATACAACAGTATTAGAACTCTGACGTGCGATACAATGCAGGTATGTTAATGAAGATGTCGATAATCAGTCTTTCCTAATTTCAAAATATATTGATTTTAAAATAGATGATACTCGGTCAATTATAGATCAAGTTAATGATCTAAATGACATTGCTACTGAATGTACTGATGCTGGAAAACCAATTTCAGAGACTTTTCAAGTTTCAACTATTATTGATAAACTTCTATCAACATGGAAAGATTACCAAAGAATTTTAAAACGCAAGAAAAAAAATATCTGAATTTGGATGAGTTTCTTCAACACATTTAGATAAAAAGTGAAGCAAGATTACGTGATAATCTTGAAAATCTGGGAAGGACTGAAAAAGTTCATAATGTTGAAGAACTGGCATCTACCTCTAATATGTTGTCAAGTTTTCTAAAAAGAAAAAATCTTTTTAAAAAAAGAAAGGCAACCTTTTTTTTTGGGTGAATAAGAAAGGCAACTTGACTAAAAATGAATTTGTCAAAAAGAAAAGTTTTGGTTCTTGTTTTGTGTGTAGTAAAAGGGACATTATGCTAAAGAATGTCGCCACCGCAAGGGACACAAGAATGAGACCAACATGATGAGCACTAATGAAGACATGATAGCCATGCTTACTGAAATCAACATGGTCAATATGGAAGATAATTGGTGGATTGATTCTGGTGTAACCTATCATGTTACTCCCAATAAGGATGCTTTTCATTCCTATAATGAAGTTAGTGGTGAAAAAACCGTCTTCATGGGAAATTCTTCTACAAGTGCTATCTTGGGCAAAGGAGTGGTGAAACTTCCTCTCTCTTCCAGAAAAGTCCTTACTTTGCAAGAGGTATATCACATTTGAGACTTAGGAAGAGTCTTGTTTCTATTAAGAGGCTTGATGATCATGGTTTTAGAGTCGTATTTGATTCCTAAAAATTGATCATCTCTAAGAAGGGATCCTTTGTTGGGAAGGGCTATGCTAAAGATAATATGTATTCTATTAGTCTTAATAAAGACGATTCTATTTCTGCTTATATGCTTGATTCACATGTTAATTCTGTTTGGCATTATAGATTAGGACATATTAGTAGCAATTCTATGACTCGCATTATTTCACATGGTTATGTTTCTAAAAGTAGTAATGTTTTAACTACACAAAATTGTGAATGTTGTGCTCAAGCAAAATTGTTAAGAAACCTTTTAAAACTGTTAATAGATCTATTACTTTGTTAGAATTAATTCATACTGACATATGTGATAATAAGGATGTAATTACTAGAGGAGGAAAAAGATATTTCATAACTTTTATAAATGATTTTTCTAAATTTACTTATGTTTATTTGTTAAGAACAAAAGATGAAACTTTTGAAAAATTTAAAATAATTAAGGCAGAAGTTGAAAATAAACTTGGAAAGAAAATTCAAAGAGTTAGATCCGATAAGGGTGGTGAATATCGAGTTAATGATTATATTCAATTTTGTGAAACACATGGAATAGTTAGAGAAGAAACAACCCCTCATTCTCCTCCACAAAATGGTGTTGCGGAACTGAAAAATATAACTTTGTTAGAAATGGTTAGTGCTATGTTAATTCATTCAAAATTGCCTAATAGTTTTTGGGTTGAGGCTTTATATACAACTTGTTATATTTCTAATAGAATCATACATAAAATTAAAATTAAATCTTTTTATGAATTATGAAAAAATCATAAACCAAATATTAATTATTTTAAGATTTGGGTTTGCATTGCTTATGTTTTAGATGTTTTACATAGAAGGCCTAAGTTAGGAAGTAAAGCTATAAAATATGTTTTTATTGGACATTTTATCAATAGAAAAACTTCTAGATTTTTGAATTTAAATTCGAATAGTGTATTTGAAGCGACTCATGCAATTTATTATGAACATTTGACTATTAAAGAGACTAATAATCATGAAATAGAAAAAGAATTGTTAATTGAGTTAGACAATACTAATTCTTCTTTGAATGATTCACTTGTTGATAATGGGTTGCCTAATGTTAGTGATAATAATAGAGAAACTAAAATATTAAATAAATCTATTGAGTTAAGAAGAAGTAAAAGACAAAGAATTGAAAAAGATTTCTGTAACGTCCCATTTTTTATTGCTCGGATTCCATCACAAAACCATTATTATAGATTCAATTTCGGAGAATATGGAAACTCTTTATATTTACAAGAACATATAAATATACAATATGAATGCAACATGAGTTATAATTAAATAAATTGCCCGTAGGCTTACATATTCTAAATGAAGATAAAGGGTTTAACCCTTTTACATCAATGGCATTCCGCCCACAAATAAAAGGCCTCGTGGCCAATAGGTAAAGAAGATCCATGACCTTGAAACACTTCTCGACGTTCACCTGAAAAAGGATTAGCAACGTGGGATGAACATAAAGTCTAGTAGGGATCTCAACATGATCCTAAACAATAACAACTTACAGATAGCTATGATCATGAATGCTTAGTCTCATACTGTATAAATAATGTGACGGTTTATACAGAAATATACGTATATAAGAACTTTTCTCAAAATCATTCATTTCATTCAATAACGTAAGCAATTCACTTTTCTTTCTTCTTGTTACCTTTTTCCAAAATTCATATGACAATAACAAATTCCTGAAAACAGTTTCACCAAGCCCATTACGTTTTCTCCCACTTTCCGGACTTACACCTGATTTGCCTTTTCAAAACATGTTCACAAGCATTCGATGTCCTTCACATTGTTCACAATCTCAATACAGTACTTACGTCCGTTTCCAACACATTCATATCTATACATGTATACCTTTAGTACAAAAGGAAACAACAAGCAACCAATAACTATCTACTCAACAAATGAGGCAACTCGGCCTTCTAGAACCATAACCATCATAACCCATAATATACCCAGATACACTGAGACAATAATGACAAATAAGTTTTGCTCTACCTACTTTAAGCACGGACGCCAAGGATACACCTTTCCACAATGAAATGCCAATTTACCAGACACCGGTTGGAAGGTAATGGTACCTCTGCCAAGTTCTCCTGCCGCTAGATGGAAGGTACTGGTACCTCTCATTCTAAGCACAACCAATTCTCCAGGTGCTAGCTAGAAGGTAATGGTACCTCTTATTCTCAGCGCAATATACGTTACCAATCATCATAACATGACAAAGTACAACCAACAAGTGTAATGCATACACATAAACTATTCAACACAACAATGTCATCCTCCACCGATGACCAAGGACAAAACCTCTAAATGTATGTATTCAGCACACGTATTATAATAATCCAACTCTCATGAGATTTTAAATCCAACAACAACAATAGTAAAATAAAATATCCATAATCCAACCTTAAGTTAATTTCTGAAATTCACATAGTGTTATAATTTCATTCTTCCCTTTCAAAAATCATTTCTCTTATTTTCCAAGTTAACATACTCCACCCTTTATCCCAATCCATTCTTTTCATTTCACAAAATTAAATCCATGGATATCAAAGCCACAACCCAACTCAACTTAATATTGTTCAATCCAAAATAATTCCAATGCCATAGTCAATTCTCCCTTTGAGCTATTAACACATTTACACAAACCATAATAACAATTTATAAACATTATTCAACTTAATCCCTTTTAATTCACCAAGTCAAAACATTAAATTAGGGCTTTTTCTTCTTTCAACATAAACATGCTAGATTACTCCCCAATTAACCCAAACAACAATCAATTTAACAATCTCATTCTCAAATGACAAACCCTAGATTCCCTTTTCATGATTTTCAAGGAAATCCATAATGGATATAATTTTTATGCAATAAAATCTACCACATATCTATCTACGGATGAGGTATTGAAAATGAGCAAAGAAATCCACACCTTAAGATTTGAAGTTAAAAATGAAGACCCAACTTGAAACTCCAATGAAATCGCAAAACAATCGGTAGAAGTCTTGATCTATGCTTGCTTTTCAACCTTCTTGAAAGATTTCGGGTGAATCTTGGGTAAAAAGAAGAGAAATCAAGAGTTTGGAAGGTTAGGGTTTCAGGTTTGGAGGATGGGAGGAGAAGAAAGGGAGAAAAATAAAGTTTTGGGGCCAAAAAGTCACTTCATAATGTCTGTTAGCGACGTGGTCGCTCGAGCGAAGGAAGCTTGGCTTGAGCATACAAAAGAAGCTCCTAGAATCTCTGAAAATCGCGCAATTTGCTCGAGAAGAAAATCTTGCTCGAGCGAGCATGCTTCCAACATAGAAATGGAAAGTTCAAACAGGTATAAATCTTTTGTTCGGACTCCGTTTAGGGTCGTTCTTGTGCACAAATTGAACCCCCCGGAAGTAAGCTTTCCAATGGCTCTAGCCTCACATCAAGATTCAAAGTATGGAGAGAGAAAATGATAAAAGATTGAAAACTACTCAATTACAATTATTCAAATTTGGAGTTTCTGATTCAATCTTACCCAACCACTATGGTAACACCTCAACTAAGTCTCAAATATCAACTAAGAAGGTTCTTAATCAAGATAATCAAAGAGTCAAATTATAGTTCCATTATAGCAAGAAGCACATAGTGCTACAGCCTCCCCACCTTAGGAAATTTCGTCTCCGAAATTAAGGATACACCAAAACACAAGGCAGACCGACCACAGAGCACTCAACACCTGAGCACTTAGGAAAAGGAGACTACCCTCATAACAAAACCCTCAGCTAACTCTCACAAAAGAAGAGAACTTACCACGAAAACACGTCCCAATAGACAACGCTTTGGCACAATAAACTCCAACAATACCAAACCCTCCTCAAAACAAAACACACGACTAGCAATCCAAGCTAAGTCACTACTCAACATTCATCATCCCAAGTAAAACAAACGATAGCAAAACTTTGTTTTTTTTTTTTTTTAAAAAAAAGAAAAATCTCTGGTATATAAAACATTTCTCAAAAGATGCTCAAATTTTCACCGTTCATAATCAAAATATATTTCTGTATCTTCCATATGAAACTCAAAAGTTTTGTAAACATTTTTTAAAAATAAAGTGTTACCCATAACACATAACAATCTATAATTTAATTGCCAAGGACTACTCATTGAAATTCCTCATACCATTTAAATTAAATTAAATCCTTAACATTTCTGTTTTAACAAAGCTATTAGAAGGCCATAACACTAGGAAAAATTCATTTTCTAGTTCCTTTCCAATATAACAATCGGTGAACCTCTACCATCACTCAACAACACCCATCACTCATATGGTGATGCCACAACCAACATAAAACGTAACATTTCTGTAATAACAGTTAATAGAAATAACAACTGTGCTCTAAACACAATAAGGCACAAGAAAATCCACGATTTTGCAATTTCATTATGTTATAATCATTATCATAAATTATCAACTACACGAGGCAAATGCATACGCAAACGAAGAATCTACAATGCATTACCCCAACTCGGGGTTTTCCATTAATCCAAAACAAGTCTCACACGAGCTTCTCAACCACATACACAAGACTCAACGCTCACAAAATCATTCCAAGGCACCCATAACCTATCAAGCTTTTCTCAAGGTGACTACTTGACAACTAAACCCCGGTATCAACTGTAGACGTCCCCGAACGTCCCGGGAGGATGAGTCTCGTTCTGTTCATTTGGGCTCACTACAGTTCAGGACTCAATGTCACGGTTCTTAATCTGAACCAAAGAGTCCAAATCCGGCAAATCGTTTTTGAAAACAGATTTTCTTGAAAGAAGTGCAAAACATGGACTGCTTTGCCAGATACAGAGTCGCCACCTAAATATTTATTTTGGGGAGAATTTAGGAAACCCTGACTCGTTGCCTAAGGCCACGTGTCCGTCATCACCAAAGTTGTCTCGGCTCGGGAACTTGGGTACAATTGGGGAAGGTCACTTCGTAAGCACCCCCGCTCGCCCGATCAAAGATCGGCCTCTACTAACCATGATATCTAGTTTTGAATACATTATGCGTTCTTATTTCGGTTATTAGCCTAGATTTACTATGTGATGCGCACAGCATATAAGTATAGACTGGATCGCCTGAATTGGAACAAAACATTTCATGTTTGTTTTTGAAAGTGGCTTGCTACTCGCAAGTAGGCTTGAAATGCAGATTTTGCCACCCTCGGGTGGGCTTAGAAAACATGATTTTGCCACTATCCAGTGGGCTTAAAACTCACAGTCAATGCATTATTCCAATTCAGATAATCCAACCTTCACCCACAAGCATTCAGGCAGTTATATCACATAAGCATATAGCCTCATGGTAAGCATGCTATCATGGCAGTCACTCACACATATGCAAGGATGCTAAAGTATAAAACTTACCGAGTACTCTAAGCCAAAACAAAAGCTATGTTAGAAATCCATACATGATCCTAACTATACAGAAATGCCTAATGCAACACATGCAAAAATGCAACTATAGCAGGCTCGGTTATTCTAAAGATGGCATGTGAAATGCTACAACTAACAAGTATTCAACTCGGAATTGAAATACAATGCAGTTAGTATGATGCACCAAATCTGGTGCATGCAAGACAGATGAATGAATGCAAACATGCTATCATACTGTATGCTAATTGAAACATGCCCTAATCTAACCGTCATAAGCTGGTAAATAAAAGGGAGAAAGACGTGGGGTTGGAAGACATACATCACACACACACACACACTTATTATAACATTGCCCTCGCGCAGAGGGTCCAAATAAATAATACAGTCCCGAATGAATAATACAGTCCAAATAAGTACAAAACCCTAATTAATTAACAAATTTAACTAGGAAAGCAGTAAACTAGCACGCAAATCTATGGACCGCCTCAGCTCTGTTCCAAATGATGAATGATGTATGCTTGAGTTGCCTTGCGCGGAAATCCATTGCGATGCCCCGATTAG
>JAPPVO010004980.1:0-18524 GCA_030407325.1 Camellia japonica | reverse complement strand
CAGGAAACCTGTTGGTGACATAGCTAGTATAGCCATCCGAGAGTGGGAGATGTTGGGTGCACTTGGAGAGTTCGATTTGCTTCTGGGCGAATCCGTTGAGGCTGCAGCCTTGTTTTCTTGTTGTGCGCCAGCCTACGCTTGTGACTCGAGTATTAGAGGCTCAGAGGGGTGACCTTGAGGTGGAATCCCTCCGGGAGAAGATTTCTAATGGGAAGGTTGAGAAGGGTTTGACGGTGTATCCCGACCTGAGTGTGAGATACCGAGACCGTTTGTTTGTGCCGGAGTCTTACCGAGAGGAAGTACTTCGAGAGTTTCATCATTCACGCCTTGCGGTGCACCCGGGAGGCACTAAGATGTATCGGGATTTGGCTCGCCAATTTTGGTGGCGGAGTATGAAGAGGGATGTGGCAACTTTCGTGTCCAAGTGCCTTACTTGTCAGCAAGTGAAGGCCGAGCATCAGAGGCCAGCGGGTTTGTTACAACCCTTGCCTATTGCCGAGTGGAAGTGGGAGCATGTCACTATGGACTTCGTTGTAGGTCTTCCGAGGACTCAGCGGGGTAATGATGCTATTTGGGTGGTTGTAGATCGGTTAACTAAGTCGGCGCACTTCATTCCTATGCGCGTGAGAGATTCAGTAGATCATCTTGCCGACTTGTACATTCGGGACATAGTGAGATTGCACGGGGTCCCAGTGACGATCGTCTCAGATAGAGATCCTCGTTTTACTGCTAGGTTGTGGCAGAGTTTGCAGAGTGCCTTGGGCACTAAGTTGACCTTTAGCACGGCTTATCATCCTCAGACTGACGGGCAGTCCGAGCGTACCATTCAGATCCTCGAGGATATGCTTCGGGGTGTGTTCTTGATTTTAGCGGGTCGTGGGAGAGGCACTTGCCATTAGTGGAGTTTGCCTACAACAACAGTTTCCAGTCTAGTATCGGTATGGCACCATTTGAGGCCTTGTATGGCCGACCGTGTAGATCTCCTGTTTGTTGGCCGAGGTGGGTGATGCACCTCTGTTGGGTCCGGAGTTGGTGAGGGAAACGACGGAGAAAGTTGAGCTTATCGTAGAAGGCTTGTTAAGCCCAGAGTCGTCAGAAATCTTATGCCGACCGTAGGAGGAGACCTTTGGTGTTTGAGGTGGGTGATCATGTCTTTCTGAAGATATCACCTAGGCGGGGATTGATGAGGTTTGGGAAGAGCGGGAAGTTGTCCCCTCGGTTCATTGGTCCTTTTGAGATCCTTGAGAGGATTGGTGAGGCTGCTTATCGTTTAGCTTTAACACCGCAGTTGTCCGGAGTACATGACGTGTTTCATGTGAGTATGCTTCGGAAGTATGAGCCGGATCCATCACATGTGTTGGATTGGACCGATTTAGGAGTTGACGAGGATGTCTCGTATGAGGAGAAGACCGGTCGGGTCTTGGATAGGCGGGACCAAGTTTTGCGAGGCAAAACCATCCTTTGGTAAAAGTTCTGTGGAAGCATCACGGAGTGGAAGAAGCCACTTGGGAACGTGAGTTGGAAGTCCGCGAGAAATATCCGGACATGTTTATTGATTTGTAATCTTGTAATTAGATTTTGTAATATTGTTGAACTTTAGAGCTTTATATATGTCTTAAACTGTAAAACATTGAGAATGTTTTGGTTAATGGAAATATTTTAGAACTTGCCTTATAATGGAAGTTTAGTATAAATTGAATATGTGAAATTGAAAGGAAAAATGCATAATATTGATGCAGGTGAAATATATTGTTTATATATATTGTGAGATGCCTCTTGATAAGAGATGAATGGCCGGTGTTGGGTCAAGTTGTTTATTATTGAGTTATCATATTGTGGAATTTGAGGAAAACCTGTTTTCGAAACCTTATGCTTAATTTCGGGGACGAAATTCTTTTAAGGAGGGGAGGTTATAGCGACCCCGGTCTTTCTCTTTAGATTATTGTATCCGAACTTAGGTTCCATGGATCCTGTCATTATATATTGGTTGTTGTTGTTCTTTAATCTCTTTGTATTTGAGTTATAGGTTGTGTTGGACGGGTCTGTTACAGGTCGGTTGAGTTTAGATGCCAAAAAACTAGTTGCCCAGATTTTGACCTGTCGCTCGAGCGGGGAGTTGACGCTCGAGCGGGGATCCTTTTGTTGCTTGTCCGCTCGAGCGGGGGTTCGGTGCTCGAGCGGATTATCAACCCATCCAGTATTTCCTGTGCAGTGTTGGACGCTTGAGCGTGGGATTGGACGCTCGAGCGGAAGTGTGAAGTGCCACTCGAGCGGGGAGTTAGACGCTCAAGCGGGGACCTGATCTGCAAAAGTACTGGGAGTGCGTATTCGACGCTCGAGCGGGAGTTTGGACGCTCGAGTGGGGAGTCTTGAGTGACGCTCGAGCGGGGTTCCACGCTCGAGCGGGGAGTCGACTACATCAGTCCGAGATTTCACTTTTTGGATCACTTTTTGACCTCCTTTTTCTCTCTTAACTTTTAGAAACCGCCCCTTGAGAGTTTCTCTCTCTACTCTTACCTTCTCTCTAAGATTTGATCTATTCCCAGTGGTCTTCTACCCTAGTTCCTTGGAAGAAAGGTAGAGCTTCGCGAGGGCTTTCTTTTAATCTGAAAAAGAGAGGATTTGGAGCACTTTGGATTTTGGGTCATCATCTCCATCTTCTACATTTGGGTTATTTTCTTCGAGGTAGGGATTTCCTACTCCATCTTATAGGTTTTTTCTAAGTTTTGGTATTTTGATATGTTGGGGGTATTTTGGAAATTTTGGGAAAAACCCTAGTTGTTTTAATAAATTAATTTGTATAATTAATTTAAGGAGAATTGAGGACTTTATTGATTGAATGGTGTAGTTGGATAATTTAAATCACTCGCCTATTGAATTGTTGATATATTTATTTCCAGTCTAGAAATAACTGTTTGGGCTATCGGTGGAGGATAGTCGCGATTGTTGTAGACATTGCATGTGGACTAGGGTTAACTGAAACTAATCACATTGGTTAAGTCAGTAAATTTTGACTATTGGATTAATACAGAAAATACGTGTATTGAGTGAGCATAGCATTTGCATATTGTGTGGGAGGAGATAGGGGATGTACTCCACGGTTTAAGGGAAGATAGGGGATGGACCTCTAAACCGGATTTTGTTTGGGAGGAGATAGGGGATGAACTCAATTAGCATCACTATTATGTGTGCTTATTGATATTGAAGTGTTTTTTTTACATGTTATTGATACAACACTAAAATGTGTATCAAACGGGAAGTATGAAGTGGTTTGATATGAGCCTGAGTCTCATTTGTTTGGTCGATTTTGGAAGCAATGTGAATATGATTTATATATAGTTCACTGTTGTAAGTTTGGCCAGGTTCTGAGCCATATTGATAATAATGGAAAGTGAAACGTGTCATAGACATTAGTGTCATGAGACTGTATAATGATATAATTGATTATCTTGGTTAACCATCTATTGAATGCTATTGCTTTATTCAATGCTTATATTTGGTTTAGTACATTTCTACTGGGCTGTGGCTCACCCTATATGGGAATATCATTTTCAGGTCCAGGTGATAAGCTACCTCTAAGGACTTAGCTTGGAAGGATTTGGATTTTGAAGACTATCTTTAGTTATTTGTTTTTATTTGATAGTACATGTAAACATTCAAGCCTAGGGCTTTATTTGTATTTGAGTTAGAACTCATATTTTTGTGTCCAAGTGTTGGCTTGGAAAGATGTAAGCCCGTAGGGCATTTAATTTGATGTTACATGTAATGTTTTTATTTAGTAATACTCTGATGAATGAGATAATGAATTGTTTTCTTTTAATATTGCATGTCAATGATATATATATAATGTGTTTATTTTGAGGGCGTTACAATACATGACATGGCTGGAGTTAGCTTAGTGAGGGACTAGCCCTCTGTCTTGTTGCTATTATATCTTTCGAACTCTTGTTTATCTTGTTTCTCTTATTTCATATGAATCTAAAAAAAATAAAAATAAATAACAATGACAATAGAAATTACAAAATAACCATGACAATGACTTAATGAGTAGAATTTTAAATATTTATGTTCTTTCATTGATTAAAAAAATAATAGAAATAGCAAAGAAATAACAATGACAATGGACCATATAGCATATTATTATTATTTGGTAAATTATAAGCTAATTACGCTAACTTCTTGTGAAGTTTATAATAATTATTCGTGTTAGATTTATGATTTATCTTTATTTAGTTATGTATTTCTTCTTTATATAATGAGATTGTTTGTATAATGATTTTATGTTTATAAATATTTTTCTTCCAATTAAAAAAAAAAAAAAAAAAAAAATCACATTCCAAGAGTTAAACTTTAGAATTTAAATTGATAAAATTAAAACTCATAATTTATTTTGTTATAAGAGTTAACCTTTATTTTTTATTTTTTTATTTTTTGTAATTATCCCTAAATTTTATCTTCTAAAGTCTTAAAAGAATTATAAGAAGAATTTTAAGTTTCACCCCTACAACAAAATAATTTTTTTAATTTAATTTTTTTTTATTTAAATTTTAAATCCCGAGTTTAGCCGCAGTGAACCTTCTCGCTTTCTTTGAAGAAATTCGTACGAAGAAAATTGGTTGTTTATCTGTACCAAATTGCTTGCAAACAACACAGATGTCACATTATAAAAAAGGCCACAGAGATCCTAGTTTCTACTTGTGTTTTCAATTTCCCAATTTTATCTCTCTCTACTAATTCCTTACACCAAACAGTTAAACAATGGCTTCCTCCTCTGTTCCATCTTCATCTCGACCTCAATACACATACGATGTGTTCTTGAGCTTTAGAGGCGAAGACACCCGCGATAACTTCGTCAGTCATCTTTACACTGCGTTGGCTCAGAAGGGGATTCACACCTTCAAAGATGATGAAAAGCTCGAGAGAGGAAAAGTGATTTCGCCAGAGCTCCGGATTGCTATTCGAGAATCGAGGTTTTCAATCGTGGTTTTATCGAAGAATTACGCTTCTTCGAGATGGTGTTTGGATGAACTCGTGGAGGCACTTGAATGCAGCAACACAACACTTATCCCGATATTCTATCATGTGGATCCATCGGAAGTGAGAAGCCAAAAAGAGAGTTTTGGGCAGGGATTTGATGAATTGGTTTCCAAACAGGAAGAATCGGGGATGGAGAATGTTTCAACGGTGGAGGAAGGCTCCAAGACCAAGTTGGCAATTTATCAGGATGGCCTTATCCTAGTGATACAATCATCAGTAACTTGAAATTAGATACAAAATAGGGAAAACGTTCTTTGCTCATATTATTACCTGTATTGGATAGTGGGTCATTCATAACAAACTTTAATATATTCACATTTCATCGAAATATATATATATATATATATATTATAAGTAAAAATATTGGAATTTCGAGATTAAAAATCTCAATTTAATTTTTTTATATTTTTAAATTTTTTAACACTAAAAAATACGTGTCATGAAAGGATTGGGTTTCATATTATGATAATATCTCCTTGACATTTAATTAATAGAAACTAAATTAAAGTATGTTTTAAAATGATAATAATATGCCATTATTGTTTATAAATTAATAAGGAAATGTTTTCAAATTTTTTACAATATAATCTTTTTAAAAATGCTACACAAAAAATAAATTGATTTAATTTCTAAATTCCTTCTATAAATTGTTTATACAAAATATAATTGTTTCTATTTTCTTATAAGAATATTAGATAATTTATTTTTAAATTATGTTTGATCATTTCATCAATTATGACATTGTTCCCCCACCCCCCCCCCCCCCAAAAAAAAAAAAAAAAAAAAAACCTTACCGTTTCAGAATTTATATAAAACATGTCTAGAAACTAAATATAATTTTTTTTTCTTCTTTCAAATACCACTATGTGGGGAAGTGGTTTGGAAATACTCTTCGAATCCTGGAAGACGCCAATGATCCTCAGCTAGTCACCTGCAAAGATACAAATACTCCGGTCGGGGGTGCCGGAATTAGCACTCCGACGGACAAGTTAGTTCTTCTACTCAAGAAAGCTTGTTCACTAAGTTTTTTAGAAGTGATTCTTACCTCCTTTTTCTAGTCCATTGCCACTATATTTATACTCGTTTCTTCTGATCCTCGGGGCCAGGGCCTACTTTTTCAATCATTATTTTTTCCAATATTCGGCTCTAGGGATCCTTCCCCATTCAGCCTATTTATCCTATTCGGCCCCTTGTCCTTGCGGGATATCTGCCGGCTAGCGTCTAGCTTCTAAAATATACCTCCTTTATCCTTGCCAATTATTCGGCTACCACAATTGCCCTCCGAACTCCCTGTTGACGGCAGTCAATCGGCGTGTTTGGTTCAAAGTTTGAGAAGTTTAGCGTCAGGCGGCTTCGCGTGCCCCAATATATGTCAGGAGGCACGCGCCTTTTTGCTCATCATTACGCTTTCCCGCTCTATTCATGTGTATCTCAGCATTTATTGCGATTTGAAACTTTGGTCCTTTCGGATTCACATTTCGTCGATTTTCTGAGACTTTGGATCGCCAGTGCATATCCCTCCGTGACTCGCGTCTTCTGCAACTTCTTCTCGTCTTCCCTTGTCTCATCTATTCTTCGTAAGTTTTCCTTATCCCTCTTTGTGTAGTCCTATTTTCTGTTTGCTATTTTAGCTTCGGCGAATATTTAATTCTCTGCTAAGATGGCCAAACATTTGAAAGACCTCCTTTCTGAGGATCGCATCTCCGGTTTCCGGCAACATTTTTCTATTCCTGACGACGTCCATTTATCCCTTGTAACGGACAATGCTCTCGACATGGAGAGGGAAGATCAAAACACGATCGTATCCCTCTTTTATCCATTGCGGAGGGCGGGGTTCGTTTCCCCCTACACCCACTCCTTAGGGCCGTTCTCCGCTATTGGGGTTTGATTCCTTCTCAACCCAATGTAAATTTCTTTCGAATCATCATGGGGGTTTTAGAGTTGAATCGACGCCTTAGGATTAACCTTGGGATTCCGGCCATTCGGCATTGTTACGCCTTAGCCAAATCCTCCGGTCGGCTGGGGCGATATTTTCTCAGGGCCAAAGATACTAACCATCACTTGGTGACTATGCTTGCCAGTTCTGGTAAACGGGTTGACGATGTGATGGTCAACGTCCGAGGTAATTGGGAGTTCGCTGAAGGGGAGGATCGCCTGGACCCTGTTCCCAGACATAAGGGCGACCTAGGTTGCCACGCAATGTCTTGTTTGTTGGTCTATCTCTTATTCGGCTCTTTTCTCTAAATCGCTTTTCATCTTCTGCAGGTAATAGGTTGAAGAAAATTCTGACTTCGGTTGACGACGCGGTTCTTGGGGAAATCAAGGCTGCACTCACATATTTCGGCCGTCCAAACGTACAACAGCAAGGGAGAGCCGTCCATATTCTCCTTCGGTACGAACCCACTTACACTACTTCTCGGCTGCAGAACATAACATTCCGATTCCAGTCGGCAATCAACAGCTCTCGGCCCTTATCTTCTCCAGCTTCAAAAACCTTAGGCAGATCGGTGTCTCGTAGCTTTTGATTCGGGGGAAGACGCCGAGCTGACCGTTGAGGTGGTTGCCGATCCGGCTGGGGGGTCTACTGAGAGAGTAGTAGAGGGCGACGAGGCCGTACGCTCGGCATTTGAAGCCACCAGCCATCCGCCTCAAGACGAACAGATTTCTTCCGGGGATATTTTTGCGAATTTGGGGGATCTACTCGGCGATTTCTTTGAGGGTATGGCGAAGGAAAGCCTAACGCAGATGGCACGTAAAAGAAATGCGGAGCGGATGGCCGCCCGAAAGAAGGCTGAATGCGCCACATCAGATCCCAGCTTGATCAAGCCGCTCGTACCCGTTTCGGAGGGGACAGTGGTTGTTGCGTCTGATACGGAAAAAGAGGGTGGAGAACAGGCCGATGGGGAACGGTCGATTCCGGAGCAAGGCCAAAAGCGCGGTGCCGAGGGGGAAGCGAGTTCAGAAGCTGGCCCTGGTAGCAAACAGCCTCGGCTTGAAGAACCGTACGTGGTCGCTCCGTTCGTTATTCAGCCAAAGATCAGGGATATGCCGATTTTATCCGACACTTCGGCCATCGAGGATCCGGCCGTGGCTCTGAGCTTGGCGGCTTCGATTTCTCTGCCGGCTGACAACAAAGCCTTCGGTGCCGTGCCTGATATTATGGCCGTTGCCCTAACTGCTCAATCGGCACTCCTGGTAGGTCACCTTCATTTCGCTCCTGTTTGTTAAAGGCGTCTAATCATACCGAATTATTTTGCAAACGGTCGGAAGGATCACCGACTTGGGTCGCCGCCTGCGTGATGCTCTCGGGAGAATTGACCATTTGCAAACAGAGGTGCAGGGTCAGAAAAGTAGGGCCGAGTTCGAAATTATGAGAGCTGAAATGGAAAGTGCGAGAGCCAAAGCGGAGAAAGAGAGGGTTCGCGTCGCCGAACAGCTTCGTGTTGATGTTGAGGGTAGAGCAAATGCGAGCGAGGAATCGCTCAAACTTTCCAAGGAAGCACTTGCTGAAGCGGAAGCTCAGTTAGAGGAGCTTAAGGCGGCCCGCAGAAAGCTTAATCGGAGGCCTTTGAAGCAGGGAGGGCGCCGCTCTGACAGAATATGTTGAAGAAGTGTCCAAGTTTGAGAATCGCGGGTTCAAACATGGGTGGCTCAAAGCCCTTGCCGCCGCTGAGGTTACATTGGACTTGCCGATTCCTTATGAGCAGGTGGATGTTGAGCCACTTGAATCTGATACCGACGAATGATCTGGGGCCGTTTACTGAGCAGGCGTCTTTTTTGTTTTTGTTTTTCTTCTTTTGGATAGTGCTTTGTTGGTTCAGGGTAGTTTTCATGTATAAATTGGTTAACATCTGCGCGCAATTTATTGATGAAAATTTCCTTGTAATTTTTGCTCTACCACCACATACTTTGTATAAAAGAGTTCTGTGATTTAATTTTAATAAAAGAGTTCTGTGTTTGTCAATGCATTTGGTAAAATGGGATTGCATGTACTGTGGGGAAACCCTGATTTGTGAATCTGCCCTTGCCCCAGGGGTTCATAAAAAGAATTCTAGCTCTGAGTCAACTTGTGAGCCGGCTGGGGTCTTTGGTCCGAGTGTTTTATTTAGAACTCTTCTAAACAAGCCGTACATAGAATATCGTTTGTCCAAACTTTACTTGAATCTGAAGTCGCTAACCACTGAAGGTAGAGAGGGAAAAAGATTGGTCAATATCTGGGTTCCTGCAGATTCAATACATATCCCATCAAAATCACCATTTGCAATTTCACTGCCTACTGATCTTCGCCCTTAGATTGACGAATTTGCCCTTGCCCCAGGGGGTTCATGATAAGAACTCTGGCTCTGAGGAATCAATTCGTGAGCCGGCCGGGTAGTTTGGCCGAATAGATTGATGAATCTGCCCTTGCCCCAGGGGGTTCATGATAAGAACTCTGGTTCTGAATCAATTCGTGAGCTGGCTGGGGTAGTTTGCCGAACAAATTGATGAATCTGCCCTTGCCCCAGGGGGTTCATGATAAGAACTCTGGTTCTGAATCAATTCGTGAGCCGGCTGGGGTACTTGAGCCGAATAGATTGTCCTGCCGTCAACTTAGTCGGCGTCAGGCGATTGGGTTTCGCGATTAATGAACTTGCCTCGATCGTGCTGCCTCTGCGAGTGTTGAATGAATGTTTGGATAGACGTAATGGCCGTTTACTTTTGGATAAAGCCATTGCGGCGCGTTGTTTGAAATTTGAAGAAGCCGTGAGCCAGAGATCGGAGGGGCAACGGCATTTTAACTTAGCTCGAATGCCAGATATCTCGCCGATCAAGCTAGGTAATTTTTGCCCTTGCGCAGCCTATGCGCGCGCATTTTGGCCAACCGTTGGATTAACTAGGTCATGGAGAATGTTGACCGACGCCTGTCTCGTGGGGTTTAGTATTGATAAAATCACTTCGGGATTTGGGCCTGAGATCGCGGCCATTACTGAGAATAAAAGCGGCAGGCGCCTCATGCAATCAAACAGCATCTATTGCGTGGGATGTCAAGCGTTCTCACCATCAGATGGTGATGATAGTTGCAGGAGCTCAAATTCCGGCCGAACTTGGCGCTCAGACGGTTTGCGGCGGGATTCTCCGATGTGGAGGTGGACCGCTGAAAGGAGAAACTGGAAACACGTCAGCCTCCAAGTCGTTGAAGCAGATGCCCCGAAAGGAGACACAACGACCGCTGCCCTAACCTCCCTTGTCTTGGATCTTGGCCTTGACATTGTCGATGGTGTCAGAGGCCCGGCGATATGCCGATTCGGGCGCGGTTAGATCGATGCGTGATTTGTCTTAGAAGTTAGAGATAGATATTGTAATGTTCGAACGCGGATTGCGTCTATGTAACAACTTTTAAATCAAAAAAAAGTGTTATTTCATATAGCTGAGTCTCACTCTGAAAATCTTTTGTTCAGCTATGCCAGATGAATGTTCCTGATTCCAACTTTTAATGGTTAAGCAAGTCATTTCGTATGGTTTAATAGTTTGCTATCGGAAAGTTTGCTACCGGAACGTTTGTGTAGCTTAAATATTTTTTGCTTAAATATTTTTCCTGTATTCAGGAATCGGCCCTTGCCTTAGGCGGGATGCGAATTAAACCGGAATGGGCTCGTACTCGTGGCCGGCTAAGGCACGCCTTGTCCGCGAACCATACTAATGATTCCGGCTTAATTAGTTGATTAAAACGGGCTCCAAATCCGGAGGCTTACTCGGCCCTCAGGTGTCGTGCACCAAAGGGGGCTCCGAATCCGGAGACTTATTCGGCCCTAAGGTGTCATGCACCAAAGGGGGGCTCCGAATCCGGAGACTTATTCGGCCCTAAGGTGTCATGCACCAAAGGGGGCTCCGAATCCGGAGACTTAACTTGGCCAATCGTGACATCCACGAAGGGCGCTCCGAATCCGGAGACTTATTCGGCCCTAAGGTGTCATGCACCAAAGGGGGCTCCGAATCCGGAGACTTATTCGGCCCTAAGGTGTCATGCACCAAAGGGGGCTCCGAATCCGGAGACGACTTGGCCAATCGTGACATCCACGAAGGGCGCTCCGAATCCGGAGACTTATTCGGCCCTCAGGTGTCGTGCACTAAAGGGGGCTCTGAATCCGGAGACTTATCGGCCCTAAGGTGTCATGCCCAAAGGGGGCTCCGAATCCGGAGACTTAACTTGGCCAATGACATCCACGAAGGGCGCTCCTAATCCGGAGACTTATTCGGCCCTAAGTGTCGTGCACCAAAGGGGGCTCCGAATCCGGAGACTTATTCAGCCTAAGGTGTCATGCACCAAAGGGGGCTCCGAATCCGGAGACTTGACTTGGCCAATCGTGACATCCACGAAGGGCGCTCCGAATCCGGAGACTTATTCGGCCCTCAGGTGTCGTGCACCAAAGGGGCTCCGAATCCGGAGACTTATTCGGCCCTAAGGTGTCATGCACCAAAGGGGCTCCGAATCCGGAGACTTAACTTGGCCAATCGTGACATCCACGAAGGGCGCTCCGAATCCGGAGACTTATTCGGCCCTAAGGTGTCATGCACCAAAGGGGCTCCGAATCCGGAGACTTATTCGGCCCTAAGGTGTCATGCACCAAAGGGGCTCCGAATCCGGAGACTTATTCGGCCCTAAGGTGTCATGCACCAAAGGGGGCTCCGAATCCGGAGACTTAACTTGGCCAATCGTGACATCCACGAAGGGCGCTCCGAATCCGGAGACTTATTCGGCCCTAAGGTGTCATGCACCAAAGGGGCTCCGAATTCGGAGACTTATTCGGCCCTAAGGTGTCATGTACCAAAGGGGGCTCCGAATCGGAGACTTAACTTGGCCAATCGTGACATCCACGAAGGCGCTCCGAATCCGGAGACTTATTCGGCCCTAGGTGTCATGCACCAAAGGGGCTCCGAATCCGGAGACTTAGTTGGGCCTAAAAGGCTTGAAGGAGAGTGACAAGAAAGTCAATTTTCATTAAAACGGTGGTACCAGTACAAGCATCGAATCCCACAAGTCGGGTCCGTAAATGGATCTTCATAAGTCTACGTTAGCGCGGATTGCGGTGAGCCACGGATCTCCTCAATGCCACGGTCTGTTGGGAAGCGCATAAGCTGATGGTAGGTGCTTGGGACAGCCTTCATGATATGCAACCAGGGCATCCCATGATGGCATTATACGGCGACGGAAGCTTAACAACCAAGAATTCCACGTCAACCGTTCTTGAGCCCGCTCGTACAGGGAGCACGACCTTCCCAACGGGTACTCTGGATTCGTGTTGAAGCCGAACAGTGGCTGAGACGGTGATAGGTCCGACTCGTTGAGGCCGAGTTCAACAAAAGTTCTGTAGTACAAGATTTCCGAAGTGCTTCCTGGATCTATGAGAATGCGTTCAACGCTGAACTGACGTACGCGTAATTTGACGACCAAAGGATCGACGTGGCTGGCCACCGTTCCGACGAGGTCAGAGTCATCGAACTTAATTGTCGGAGTTTCTCTGGGCCTGCCGGTTGACATGTTATGTTTTTGGGGAATTGGGTGTGATTGTATGCACGGTCAGGGATGCCGGCAGACCGTAGATTATGTGGATCACACCAAGCGGAGGTGAATCCTGTCTCAGGCTAATGCTTTGGTTGGCTTCCCTTGCTCACGTATTGCTGCAGTCGACCATCTTGCACTAGTTCCTCCAGATGATCCTTTAGCGCATAACAACTCTCGGTTTCGTGGCCGTGATCTTTGTGGTATTCGCATCGTCTGTCCCTCCTCCGTGTGTCGGGAGGCCCCACCATCTTCGACGGCCACTTGAAAAATGGAAGGTGCTGGACTTTGGTCATTATTGCCGCGATCGGCTCTGTCAACTCCGTGTACTTCTTGTCGATTCGCCTTGAGCGTCTGCTGTCGACTTGTAGTTGTTCGTTCGTTCGGTGGGAGCACTGATCGCTCGATCGGCGGGAGTCCCGCCTTTTGTCTCGCTTGGTTCGTTGCCGGGCTCAGGGCTCGGTGGCGGCACGGAGCTTATTGGTCGAGCGATTTCGGGGAGGGCCGTTTTGCTGGAGATTTGTCCGGCTTTTATTCTCAGGGCATCATCTTCGACTTTACAATATTCTTCAACTTTCTTCATCAGCGCCTAGACTGTTTTGGGGGGCCTTCTGGTCAGGGAACTGCGCAGAGCACTTAGGATATAAACCCATTTGAAGGCGGTGATGGCCATGGAGTCGTTGCAAGCGTCGTCAACAAGATTGAAGCACTCCCAATATCGCGCCGAATACGCTCTGAGCGTCTCTCCCGACTGGATCTGCATAGCCCAGAGGGAGTCGGCCTATTTCGGTTGTACCTCGTTGGTGATAAACCTGGCCCTGAAGGATTTCTGCAGTTGTCGGAAGCTTTTAACCGAAGCTGGCTCCAACTTGTAATACCACCTGACGGCTAGTGGTCCTAGGCTGCTAGGGAATATTCGGCACATGAGGGCTTCATTGTCTGCGTTGTGTAGCGTCATGGCCTGTTTGTAATGACGGATATGATCAGTGGGGTCTGATTTTCCGTCGTAAAGAGTGAACGACGGAGCTTTGAATTTCTTGGGCAGGGATGCCCTTGCGATCCGTCGAACGAAAGGATCGTGCTGGTCTTCCTCGTTTGAGCTGATTCTCCTGCGCTTGTTCCTTGTTCGCAGATCCTTTTCGGAGGAGCTGGAGGTTTCGGATCGTCCCCTTGCGTCGAGCTCCGTGGATGATGAGTTGGAGTTGCTATTGGTATCCTTTGGTCGGGCCCGAGGTCTTTGTCCGTCTGTCCTCGGAGGTCGCTCTGGTTCCTCGCGCATGGCCTCTCTAGATTTTGCTACCTCCAGGGCCAAATCCTGACGGAGTCGTTCGTTCTCAGCGATCATGTTCTCGAGCCTTTGTTCGTTCTGCTTTGCTTGTTCTATAATAGCTTGCATTGTTTCTTGCGCTGAAGTTGTTGGCGAATCAAAGTTCAAGGCGCGTCGTGCCGCGATGGTTTCTTTTCCGAGCATATTGGCTGGGGTGAGGTCGTCTACCTGTGTGGTCTCGTCGGTGGCTATCGGAGGATCTTCGGTCACGCCTTCCATGGATGTATTCGAGTATTCCCACAGACGGCGCCAATTGTGGGGAAGTGGTTTGGAAATACTCTTCGAATCCTGGAAGACGCCAATGATCCTCAGCTAGTCACCTGCAAAGATACAAATACTCCGGTCGGGGGTGCCGGAATTAGCACTCCGACGGACAAGTTAGTTCTTCTACTCAAGAAAGCTTGTTCACAAAGTTTTTTAGAAGTGATTCTTACCTCCTTTTTCTAGTCCATTGCCACTATATTTATACTCGTTTCTTCTGATCCTCGGGGCCAGGGCCTACTTTTTCAATCATTATTTTTTCCAATATTCGGCTCTAGGGATCCTTCCCCATTCGGCCTATTTATCCTATTCGGCCCCTTGTCCTTGCGGGATATCTGCCGGCTAGCGTCTAGCTTCTAAAATATACCTCCTTTATCCTTGCCAATTATTCGGCTACCACACACTATTATACTCGGAGTCTTACATTTTTTATAATTTTTTCAACAGTTTTTCTCTGAAATATTTATTGTTCATAATAATATAGTAAGTTGAGATATACAATGGTTTGATCAATTATATTTATCTTATAAAAAAATAAATGCTATGATTATTATTATTTTTTTTTTTTGAGAATGAAAAAAATAGAACTAATTATTTTATATAGACCATCTGTTATTTATAATTTAACTATTTTAGAAAGTAAATTTTGTTGGGTGTTGAATGTTAAAATTTTCAATCATTTTTTTCTCATAATTTTGATATTCAAAATCTTATTAATTGTGACCCATATTTATATCTACTAATTTGGTGTTTGGAATTAGCTTTTTTAGTAGCTATTTTATTAACTCTTTTTTTTTCGTTGATTTTTTTTTAAGTTTTAAAAATTTTAAACGTCTAAGTAATATTAAATGAATCGGAAAATAAAAAATTATTAAATACAAAAGAGTTAAAAAGAATTTGACTCTTTTAATCGGATACCAAACAAAGACTAAGCCTGTTTTGGGAAGTTTATATTTTAACAAAAAAGTCAAAAAAGATACAACAAAAATTCCTTTCTCTGTACTTTTACACATTTTTCACAAGAAGTCAAAAAATTCTAAAAAAAAATCAATTCTCAAAGGTTTATTTTAAGTTTTCATTAAATTGGCATCTTAAAATGTTATTTAAAAAAATAAAATTATGTCAATGAGACAATCATTTTTATGGAAACTTACATTTTTTTAATTTTAGGAGAAAAAATAATAATTAAGAATATTGATGACTCATTAATAGATATGACTAAAAGAAAACACTCACCTTAACTGATCACTAACTTTATTAGGATTGGATTGGAATAAGTTTTAGATTTTCATACCAACCATGTTATTGTCCTTAATCACAAAATTTTTAATCACATATTTTTATTTATTTAAATGAGTAGATATTAGTACAATTTTCCTTTATATTACAATTAAAAAAAAAATTATAAAATGAACATAAATAATTTTTTTGGGGGTAAGTTTTGCTGTTTGTATAGGTTCAATTCGAGGGTTATATATTATTAACAATAAAAATTAAAATGCTTGGATTGTGACAATTTTTCCTCAAACTCTGACTGAATTTAATTCGAGTTGGTAAAATCTTCCCTTAGTCTTGACCAAATTTAAAAAGTCTTAAGGCTCTAAAATTTTACAAACTTAAAATTACTTAGGTTGGGTCAACCCAAATTGCACCTTGGCTAGGTCATAAGGTGAATTAGATGGGGTTCTAAATTTTATGATTTAAAAATTCATGCAATGTTAATAAATATCTTTATCATATATCTCTAAATTCAAAAATAAAAATAAATTTATAATCTAAAAATTCATAAAATATTAATAGATATCATTATCATATATATTTAGCCGTGCATAGCACAAGTCGAATGCTAATATATTTATATTTAAGTTTTATATGGGATTTTTTTTCTAGCTTTTTTATTAGGATGCAATGTGTCACTACTGTGTGCGTCTGATTCAATTCTCATTTTCATTTTAATGATGCGAACAATTCACTTTTTAGTGTACATTGAATAGAATATCCCTATAAAATTTTAAGTTGATTGGACATCGAAAGACCTATGATCAAGTCAAACCCTAAATTTTTGATTTATTTTTAATTTGAATTATTTGTCTATTTCCATTAAATAAAATCGATGAAAATATTGGTATTTTAGTTATTAAACACAATGAAAATGAATATTCTAGACATTTTATATATACCTACATTGAGTATAATGACTAAAATATTTTTTTTTATTGGTTTTGCTTAACAAAAATAGATAAATGGTTTAGATTGCAAATAAATCAAAAGTTCAGAGTTTAAATTAACAAAATTAAAAATTTTGGGATTAAATTGTTACAAGAGTTAAATTTTGGGGTCTTTTTTCATAATTATCCCAAAAATATAATATTTGCTTTTTTTTTAATCAATATAATTGTTTTTTCAAATTTGATATTCAATATTCATTGTCTTAAAAAGACAAAATAATATATGAGTAGTGTTACATTTTCCTAATAAATCACTCTCATTTTGACCTCTAATGAGATAGAAGAGAAAGAATAGAGAGAGATAGAGAAGAAGGATGAAGTGTGAGGAATGGGATCTGTGGAGAAGTGGTTTAGAAATACTCTTCTGACCTGGGGAGCGCTCGAGATCCGCTGATAGTCACCTGAAAAGGAATAAACACTCTGGTCGGGGGTGCCGGAATTAGCACTCCGACGGACAAGTCAGTCTCTACACTCAAGAATGCTTGTATTCTAAGTTAAGCACAATAATTCTCATATACCTCCTTCTGGCTAGGGCTGCAAATGAACAGAGCCGTTCGTGAACAGGCTCGAGCTTGGCTCGGTAAGAGCTTGTTTGAACTCGGTTCGTTAATTTTCTTTTGCGTTCGAGCTCGTTAAATTTTTAATAAACAAGCCCAAACATTCTAAAGTTCGGCTCGTAAGCTTGACTCGTTAGCTGGCTCGTTTAATATTTATTATTTATATATTAAATAATATAAAAATATGTATAAAAAATAAGAGAAATATGCTACTTATATATTTAAAAAATATAAATGTAAATAATAGTTAACTATAGATAGTACATTTATATAATAGTGGTAATAGATATTATTATTTTAGTAAAATATATACTTTTTTTAGTATGTTTATATATATTGTATATATGATTGTATAATCAAAGTTTTAATTGTAACTTTAGTCTCACATGCAAGTATGAATTTATAAATTTTTTGGCTTGTTAAGGCTCGTGAACAGGCTCGAACTTGAGTCGAGCCTAAGCCAATTCGGCTCGAGCTCAGTTCGTTAAAATTTTATTCAGCTCAAGCTCGAGCTCGTTAAAATCTTAATAAACATGCCCAAACATACTAAAGCTCGGCTCGGCTCGGTTCGTTTGCAGCCCTACTTCTGGCTGATGTCTCTTCCATTTATATCTTTTCTTCTTTGGGCCTCGGGATTAGGTCCATCCCCCACCTCATATTCGACACATTTTATAATGGACCGATCTTCACTCGGTCCCTCGCTTAATCGGTTATTTGGCCGAGTAGGGTTGGATTTGAGCTTTCGAGCCAATGGCCGAGTGCTTTGAACCTCGACTCTCCCAGATTCGACTATCCGGAATCTCTACGACTCCCAAATCTCGGCCCCCACAATTGCCCCCCAAGCATTCCACTAACGACAGTTGGCTGGAGTGTTTGGCTTCGAACTCGAAGAGTCAGAGCCGAAATTCGGTGGCTGACCGCATTCCAACGCAAATGTCTGTACACACGCTTCTCGGTTATCATTTCAACTTCCCGCCCCCTCGTACACTTCTATTTATTGTGATTTAAAATTTCGACATCTTTTCAAATACATACAAGCTTTTAGACGCCCGTCGCTGGACTGCCTCCCGAACTACCTCTGCAACTTCCTACTCTTCTCTGTCTTCTTCGCCTCTTGTAAGTTCTCTCCTTCTCTGCTTCATTTTTTGGCTTAACATAATCCTATTGGCTGGGGGAATGGCGAAACATTTAAAAGATCTCCTCTCACCGGATCGAATTTCTGGCTTCCGACGCCATTTTTCCATTCTTGATGACGTCCGTCTGTCATTTGTGGCAGACGGCACCCTCGATATGGAGAGGGTTGATGAAACCACAATCGTTTTCCCTCTTCTATCAATCGTAGAGGGTGGATTCTGTTTCCCCCTTCACCCACTCCTTAGGGCCGTGCTTTGCCATTGGGGGTTAATCCCTTCCCAACCCAACGTCAACTTCTTTAGGGTCGTGATGGGGATTATCGCACTAAACCGCCGCCTTGGGCTTAACCTTGGCATTCCCACTATTCGGCATTGCTACGCCTTAGCCAAGTCTACTGGTCGGCACGGGCGTTATTTCCTTAGGGCCAAAGACACCGACCA
>JAPPVO010004979.1:0-25362 GCA_030407325.1 Camellia japonica | reverse complement strand
ATAGCCCAGAGGGAGTCGGCCTGTTTCGGTTGTACCTCGTTGGTGATAAACCTGGCCCTAAAGGATTTCTGCAGTTGTCGGAAGCTTTTAACCGAAGCTGGCTCCAACTTGTAATACCACCTGACGGCTAGTGGACCTAGGCTGCTAGGGAATATTCGGCACATGAGGGCTTCATTGTCTGCGTGTAGCGTCATGGCTTGTTTGTAATGACGGATATGATCAGTGGGGTCTGATTTTCCGTCGTAAAGAGTGAACGATGGAGCTTTGAATTTCTTGGGCAGGGATGCCCTTGCGATCCGTCAAACGAAAGGATCGTGCTGGTCTTCCTCGTTTGAGCTGATTCTCCTGCGCTTGTTCCTTGTTCGCAGATCTTTTTCGGAGGAGCTGGAGGTTTCGGATCGTCCCCTTGCGTCGAGCTCCGTGGATGATGAGTTGGAGTTGCTATTGGTATCTTTTGGTCGGGCCCGAGGTCTTTGCCCGTCTGCCCTCGGAGGTCGCTCTGGTTCCTCGCATGGCCTCTCTAGATTTTGCTACCTCCAGGGCCAAATCCTGACGGAGTCGTTCGTTCTCAGCGATCATGTTCTCGAGCCTTTGTTCGTTCTGCTTTGCTTGTTCTATAATAGCCTGCATGGTTTCTTGCGCTGAAGTCGTTGGTGAATCGAAGTTCAAGACGCGTCGTGCCGCGACGGTCTCTTTTCCGAGCATGTTGGCTGGGGTGAGGTCGTCTACCTGTGTGGTCGCGTCGGTGGTATCGGAGGATCTTCGGTCACGCCTTCCATGGATGTATTCGAGTATTCCCACAGACGGCGCCAATTGTGGGGAAGTGGATTGGAAACACTCTTCGGATCCTGGAAGACGCTAATGATCCTCAGCTAGTCACCTGCAAAGATACAAGTACTCGGTCGGGGGTGCCGGAATTAGCACTCCGACGGACAAGTCAGTTCTTCTACTCAGGAAAGCTTGTTTACTAAGTTCTAGAAATGATTTTCTTACATACCTCTTTTAGTTTTGCCACTATATTTATACTTGTTTCTTATGATCCTTGGGCCAGAGCCTACTTTTTCAATCATTATTTTTTTCACTATTCGGCTCTAGGGATCCTTCCCTATTCGGCCTATCGGAGCTGTTCGGCCCCTTGTCTATGCGGGATGTATGCCGGCTAGCGTCTAGCTTGTAAAATATACCTCCTCTATCCTTGCCATGTATTCGGCCACCACATTCATCTTTCATTAAGGGCCTCTCACTGTTTGAGGCCCCCATTTGGTACTTACTTCATTATCCCTCTTATAGGCCATTTCCTTGCATGTTATTTTTGGCTTATATGTAAAGTGTTTTGAAGCATGTAGTAAACTGTGAAGTTGCTTATTTTGAGCCCTTCTTCAACATTGTTGAAGGGCTCACCACTGTTTGGGGCCTCCATATATCACTTGCTTTGTTATCCATATTTCAGCCCCATTTTCGCATGATTTATTAGCCTATTGAGCTTCTATTTTTGGACCTTGGTCCGAACTGAAAATGGCCTTGTTTTGACCCCCTATCTATGTTTCATTAAGGGTCTATTGCTGTTTGAGGCACCCTTTGTATACTTTGTGTTTAATCTTCTTTTAGGCCTCATTTTTACATAGTATTTTGAGCATGCTTGTGCACTGTTTTAGGTCTGGTACTCAACTGTAAAAAGTCATATTTTGGGCCCCTCTTCAACATTGTTGAAGGGCCCTTACCTGTTTGGGACCAGCATATGTCAGTTGCTTCTTTATCTCCATTTTGGCCTTTATTTTGCATAGCATTTTAAGCATACTTGTATCTGTTTCTGGGGTTTGTTACAAACTGTAAAACATCATTTTTTTGGTCCCTCTTCAATATTGTAGAAGGCCCCTTCTCTGTTCGGGGCCAGCATCTGTGAGTTGCTTCATTATCTTGCTTTCGGGGCTATTTTTGTATGCTAGCTTAGCCCCATTTGGGCTCACTGTTTGGCCTTGCTTAAAACTGTAAAAATACTTATTTTGGGGCTTCCTTGCTTCTGTCTTTACACTTAATGTTCAAATATTGCGTGCATTGCATAGCTATAGGCCATTTCACGCGCCAAATTTCATGTTTCGGGACTCGTTCCATGCATTGGGTACCATTTCACCATGTTTCGGGGTTGTTTTGCATCTCATTTTGCCTCTGAAATTCACATGTTAGTATGCCATTTTTCATGTTTTGCCATGTCATGTTAGAGTGGCATCCGTGCCGTAGGTTCGGTCCTCGGTTTGCGTGCACGCATGCACGCGTTTCGAGTGTCTCATTTTCATCTAATGGCTTCTTGTGTGAGTGTGGCTGAGGTCCACTCATGTTAGTGTAAGTCCATTATGCATTGTGTATGCCATTTCATTCCATAGCATTGTGCATGCTAGGTTGTATATTAGAGCATTGTGTATGCCATTTCATTCCATAGCATTGTGTATGCTAGGTTGTATATTAGAGCATTGTGTATGCCATGTCGCATCGTGTACCGCGTGTGCCATTTCATAACATTGTGCATGTTAGGTTGTATCTTAGTTGCATTCATGCATGTCATGCATATTTGTAACATGCCCGGGGGTACCCGCGCGCGTTAAACAGTTCGGACTCCGAGATCTCTTTGATCTCAAGTTTCACGAGTGCAATGTGAAACGTAGATGAGAGTCCAGATTTGGCAACTTTTATTGAAAATCCATTTTATTGCAATTTTGTTAAAAATGGACTGCGTCATCAGATCTCAGAGTCGCCACCTAATATTTTGGGAAATTAGGAAACCCATGACTCGGTGCCAAGGCCACTGTTCGTCGTAACCAAGGATGCTTGGCTCGGAACTTAGGTATGAGAGGGGAGGTCAATAATGAGCACCCCCGCTCACCCGATCAAAAGATCGGCCTCTACTAAACCATGATATGACTTTTATTTTCTTTATATGTTCATGTTCTGATTATTTTAGTAAATCCTAAAATTTACTATGTGAAGCATACAAGTATAGACTAGTTTGCTCAAATTGGAACACTTCAATTTCATGTTTGTTTTTCGAAAAGGGTTTGAATTTGCCACTTGACAAAGTGGGCTTAAGACGTACATTCATTGAATTATTCCAATTCAAACAACAAGCCTTCATCCACAAGCATTCAAACAGTTTATCACTTAAACAAATAGCCACATGGTAGGATGCTAAACATAATAAGAAAATCACACACAAATGGGATGCTAAAGCATAAAAACTCACAGATTGACTGACGTCCCTCGAACGACTACAAAACAAAAGTTAGTAAAATATGCATGATCTTATATACAGAATCCTAATGCAATTCACTCATGAGATGCACTAAAAGATTCGGCTTCTAAAATATGGCATGTGAAACATTGCAAAACATGTGATAGCGCACAAAATTATGGATAATCAATTAAAGCATAAAGATGCAAATTCAGCCGAATCTTAATGCATGAAACATGGATGCAAAGCATGGATATGCATGATATGTCAAGATATATACATACACACAGTTAGGGAAAGCGATTAAAGAATGGGATAGAAAGAAGCGGGGTGGGGGAATTATTACAACACCTAAATTATTACAGATCCGAATAAAGGAGGAGGGATGAGAGAAAAATAAAATAAAATAAAACCTCACAAACACTCAAAAGAAAAATAAAAATTTTAAATCCCGAGCCATTCAGCACCTAACAAACATCCATGTATCTTCAATCCAATCCAGCCCATGTAAACACATCTCCCATGTAGACCCCACCAAAATCATGTTAACCTTGGAGAGCAGAATCAAGTAGAAAAGCAAATAAAGTAAAAGTTGTATTGCCGCCATCACCATCTGACTGTGCATCATCCTCATGCTTGCAAGATTTTAATGAATAACTTCCAGGTCGACAAATCGAATCAATAGCAACATCTGCCTCAGATACACCACGATTGCCAGCCAATGATTTTCCCCACAAAGCAGATTGTGTCTTTTTCTTCCTCCTCCCCTTCCTTTTTTCTCTCTCTCTAACCCCCCTTCCCGTGTGTCCCCCCTGCACGGCTGTTATGTGTGTGAGTCATCCCCCTCCTCTCTCACCTTTTTCTCCTTCACCTCTCCTTCACTCCTCTCTAACCCGTGTGTGTGTGCCTGAGTGTGTTGTGCATGGTGAAGTGCCAAGGGTGGTGAGTGGGTATGTGTATGGAGTGTATTGTGCATGGGTGTGTGAGAGTGAGGTGCCGAGAGGGAGAGAGATGAGTGTTAATGGAGAGAGTGTGGACGTGGGTGTTGGTGCTGTATCAGTCCGTGTGTGAGGTGTGTGAGTGTGGTGTGTTGTGCTGTCTCTGTGTGGGTGAGTGTGGTGTGTGAGTGTGGTGTAGAGGACCGGACCAGACCAGACCCGCTCCTACAAAACCTCAGAACTCTGATGAGTTAGATCATGATATTAGAGAGAGAGAGAGCCAGAGAGCCGTGTGGTCTCACCCGTGGGTGTGTCTGGTGCATGTGCTGCCATGTGTGTTGAGTGTGTGAATGGTCACGGTGGTGATGCTGTGTGTGAGGTGCCGAGGGTGTGTGAGAATTGTGCACCGGTGTGTGGGTGATGCCGTGAGTGTATGTGTTGTGCACTGGGTGTGTGTGTGTATCAAGCTGTGGTGTGTGTAGTGTGTGTGAGTCTCTCTCTCTCTCTACCCGTGTGTGTCCATTTTGCAGAGAAAGAGAGGTTGATGGGTGTCCTCTGTTCTCTCTCCCTCGTGCCTGTGTTAATGGTGAGTCTCTGTTAAGAGAGAAAATCCCCCGGTCTCATGCATGGGTGTGTGGGCAGTGGTGTGTGTCTTGGGTGTGTGCTGGGTGATGGGTGGCCATGGTGGTGGTGGTGTTGTGCATGTGTGTTACCTGGGTGTGTGTAACTCAATATGCATGGGTTTACCGTGGGTTTGCCATGGGTGTGTGTTTGAGTTCACCCGTGTATCTCCTCTAGCTCATCAGTGTGCACCATGTGTGTGTAGGTATCTATGGTGAGTGTATGACCTATCCCTCCCTCTCACCTTTCTCTCTCAAACCTCTCTCTCTCTCTCTCTTTCTACCCATGTGTCTGTGTGTGTTTAGTGCATCTCCTCTCTTCCACTGCCGAGCCTCCTTTTGTTTTCTATATTCCCCCTTGTCCGTGGTCTCTCCTCTCCTCCTCCATGTGTGTCTTTTTTATTCAAGAGAGAGAGAGATTAGATGCCTCTCCTCCTCCTCCATGTGTGTCTCTCTCTCAATCGTGAGTCCCTCCCCATGTGCTGTATGTGATGATTGTGTGTATGGGTCGTAGAGGTGGGTCTTTCCCTTTTTTTGCTTTTTATTATTCTTTCTCACCCACCGCCGAGCATCATCATTCAAATGTCCCACCCTCCACCGAAAATGTTTTGTTGTTTTCTTTTGTTTTTCAACTCCTCAACCACTCCCTTCATCATCATATTCATATTTTCAAAACCCCACTCACAATACATTATTTCTTTTTTTATTTTTTTCCTTTTATTTTTTATTTTTTTATTATTTTTTTTATTATATATATTTTTTGTTTTCACTTTTCTTTTGTTTACTTTTTTTTCTTTTGTTTTGTTTTAAAAATAGTTCAATTATAAACACACTTAAAATATATGCACACACCTAATTTAATACACACACATAAAATTTATAAACACTACAAATTAACAAAAATGCGAGTGATGGCCAAAATGGGTGAGGTTTGGAATTTAACATTTCAATTTGATGTTTTTGGTGAGGGTGGTCAAAATAAAGTGCCCAAG
This sequence comes from Camellia japonica, assembly GCA_030407325.1. NCBI lineage: Eukaryota > Viridiplantae > Streptophyta > Magnoliopsida > Ericales > Theaceae > Camellia > Camellia japonica. The sequence continues at coordinate 19,589 of JAPPVO010004979.1, read as the reverse complement.
TCTTAGGGCCGGTCAAAATGGGGTGTCTACAATATTGCACTGTGTTTGGGATAGGAGTTAGCCCGAGCACGGGAAACGAGGGACGTTTCGTACTTTGAGTGATGGAACGTGTCTCAATTCCCAGTCACCGACACTCCGGATTGTCCATGATGGAGTCTTGTTCTTGTTGTATTTTCATGTGCATTCATTTCATAATAAGTTGTGCAATTCGACTCCTCGGCCATCATGCATCGAGATGCGTGATTGGTGGCACGAGGACCGAGGCATGCATACATTTGCGAAAATACATTGCTATGCCCCTTTCTTGCTCTCTGTTGCAGCAAAATCAAGAATCAGCAGTCTTCCGAGGCTTGGCGCGCTTTCCAAGAACAATTGCGAAACAGAGGCTAATTGGGGCATCCCAGTGGATTTCCGCGCAAGGCAGCCTAAACATACATCATTCATCAGAACCAAGGCAGTCCCTGGCTTGCATGCCAGTTTATTTTTTTTTTCTTAGTTAATTTGTAAATTAATTAGGAATTTGTACACATTTTGGACTGTATTAGTCGGACTGTAATATTCTTTTATTCGGGACTGTATATTTATTCGGACCCTCTGTGCGAGGGCATAATTGTAATAAGTGTGCGTGAGTGTGATGTATGTCTTCCAACCCCACGTCTTTCTTCCCTTTTATTTACCTGCTTATGATGGTTAGATTAGGGCATGTTTCAATTAGCATACAGTATGATAGCATGTTTGCATTCATTCATCTGTCTTGCATGCACCGGGCTCGGCGCATCATACTAACTGCATTTGTACTTCAATTCCAAGTTGAATACATGATAGTTGTTGCATCTCATATGCCATGTTTAGAATAGCCGAGCCTGCTATAGTTGCATTTTTTTGCATGTGTTGCATTAGGCATTTCTGTATAGTTAGGATCATGCATGATTTCTAATCAGTTTCTGTTTTGGGCTTGGAGTACTCGGTGAGTTTTTATGCTTTAGCATCCTTGCATGCGTGTGAGTGACTGCCATGAATAGCATGCTTACCATGAGGCTATGTGCTTATGTGATATAACTGCCTAAATGCCTGTGGGTGAAGGTTGGGTTAGTTGGATTGGAACCAATCATTGACTGTGTGTTTTAAGCCCACTAGATAGTGGCAAAATCATGTTTTTCTAAGCCCACCCGAGGGTGGCAAATCCACGTCTTAGCCTACTTGCGAGTAGCACCATCAAACTATTTTCAAAAACAAACATGAAATGTTTTGTTCCAATTCAGGCGATCCAGCCTATACTTGTATGCTGTGCGCATCACATAGTAATCTAGGCTAATAACCGGAATAAGAACACACAATATTTTCAAAACAAGATATCACGGTTAGTAGAGGCCGGTCTTTGACCGGGCGAGCGGGGGTGCTCACGAAGTGACCTTCCCCAATCGTACCCAAGTTCCCGAGCCGAGGCAACTTTGGTGATGACGGATACGTGGCCTTAGGCAACGAGTCAGGGTTTCCTAAATTTCCCAAAAATAAAATATTTAGGTGGCGACTCTGTATCTGGCAAAGCAGTCCATGTTTGGCACTTCTTTCAAAAATCTGTTTTCTCAAAATTATTTGCCGGATTTGGACTCTTTGTTTCAGATTATGAACCGTAACACAAATCGAGTCCGAGCTGTAGCGAGGTCCCCCCGCGGGCTTGTTACACCACCATTTGACTGAATGTTGATGGGTGATTATGTTGCCATCAATTCCATAACATCATTTAAATATCCATGGGAGTTTATATTTGGATATAAAAATTAACAAAGATGGAAATTATCTTTGATGAGTGGTGAATGGGTAAACGGAGGAGAAATAGTTTACTAGTTCAATGAGATCACCAGGAAGGATGTCTGAAATGGCACCATAATGAGTCCACCATCTCAGAAACCAGGTAGGTAATTCAGATTTGAATTTCTGATCAAAGGAGATGAACCAAGAGTGACTAAAAGTTTCATTTTGGTACAAGAAGATCTTGAACCAAGCATCAACATAATCATAGTAATTGTACTGAATAGAGTGACCAGGTAAATCTCGGAGCTGATAAGGAGGACCCCATTCAGCTTGGGAAACAATACTGTTAATGTAAATGGAATGATACAGAACCTTGCTAGCATAGGTTCGATCATAAATAGGTTTGATCAAGACTGATTGATGATAGATCAAAATATCTTTGTAATAGGTGAGTGTTTTCTCTGGATGTGAGAGGATGAAATGGCATCCAAAGCCAAAATGGGATTTAGCAATTTCATGGATTACTTGGCCTTTAGGGTGACTAGGTTCTATATAGAACAGATTAGTAGTGTGTGATTTGGTATAATCAGATCGAGATGACCTAACTGGGTTAGCAGGGAATGGAGTAACTGAGACTGATTGGCTTGAAGCAAAAGGATCAGTAGCCAAAGCAGTGGAGTAATTAGGCCTGGGGATATTACCAAGGATTTGGTAACGGTTGATCATTTGAATGGGTTGAGGGTATTATCCTACTAACTCCAAAGGAGGAGGAACAAAAGGTTGACTAGAAGGAACCAAAGCCTTAGAAGGAGGCCTTGGGCGAGACATCTGTTGAAGCAAGAAACAATGATTAGTAGCAGAGATTAACAACCAGAGAGAAGATCTAAATAATTCTGGTAATAATATAAATGATTGTAATAATCATGTCGCAGAGTACGACGGGCTTTAATCTGATGGTAATTGATGTATTGGGCTCTTTTAGTAGTTGGTCGAGCTGATTTGAGACGGTTAATACGGTGGTTAACTTGGTGAATCAGGGTTTGGTAATGGGTAATTTGGGTTTTTAAATATGGAATATGTAGAGTAGCACTCATCCCTTACCCCCCTGTAAAAATTCCCGGGTGAGAAAATCAGGCTGGGAATTTTGACAACCAGGTATATAGGTAATATCAAAATCAAAAATACTTAAAATAGATTGCCAACGGGCAAAAATCTGTTTACTAGCAAGATTTTGAACATCCTTTTCCAAAACATATTTAGCAGATTTGCAATCAACACGAAGTAAAAAATTTTGGTTTAAAATATCATCTTGAAATTTTGGAATACATAAAACAGTAGACAAAATCTCTTTTTTAATAGTACTATAATTTAATTGTGCTTTATTCCAGACAACAGAATGATAACGAACAATTTGTTCAGGTGATTGAGGAGTGACTTTCTGAAGTAGGATGCCACCATAACCAATATCAGAAGCATCGGTTTGAATAATTTTGAATGAGTTCTCAGTAGGAATACCAAGACAAGGAAGAGACTTAACATATTGTTTGACTTGTTGAACTACAGTAGTATGCGTAGGAGACCAAGGAGGAGGATTATCCTTTAACCTATCAAACAGAGGTTGACAGATTTTCCGAAGATCTTTATAGAATTCAGCAATGTAATTGAGAGAACCTAAGAACCTTTGTAATTGAGTTTTGTCAAGAATTTCATCAGGAAACTTGGAAGCAAACTCAATAGAGCGACTAATTGGAAGAATAGTATTATGGTGAATGTCGTAACCTAAAAACCTAATTTTAGTTTGAAACAATTTAATTTTAGGAGCAGAGATGACTAAACCATGACTTTTAATTGTATAAAAGAATGCAGTTAAGTATTTCCAATGTTCACTAATTGATTTTGAAAAAATTAATATATCATCAATATAAACAATTGAAAAATGGCTAAATGGGTTAAATATGTCATTCATTATGTTTTGAAATTCACTAGGAGCATTTTTTAAATCAAATGGCATGACATTCCATTCATATTGACCAAAAAGTGTATTAAAAGCAGTTTTGTATCTATCTTTGGGATGAATTTGAATTTGCCAGAAAGCACTTTTTAAATCAAATTTACTAAAAATAAGAGCTTGACTAAGTCGTTTAATTAAATCTTTTTTATTGGGAATAGGATATCTAATCCATTCTAGAACAGCATTTAATGGTTTGTAATTAATAACTAAGCGAGGAACACCTCGTTCTAATTTAGCATTTTTATTGACATAAAAAGTAGGACAAGACCATGGGGATTTACTAGGACTGATAATTCTATTTTTTAATAATTCATTAATTTCTTTTTTACACATTTCTAATAATTCATGATTCATTTGAATAGGTCGAGATTTAGTAGGTATTTGTCGTTCATTAAAATTCTTAATATATGGTAAAGTAACTACAAGCTTTTTCTTATGCCAAAATGCAGTAGGTAAAGATGAACAAACAGTTGATTCAAGTTTTAATTTAAAATCACTAATTTGAGAAATTAGAACTGGGTCAGTTAACTGTTGATCAATTCTTTTATAATTAATTTCTTCTTTAAGAAAATTAATGTGTCGAGTTAATCTATTAATAGTATGAGAAATAGAACAATCTTGTAATTGATTTAATTCTAACATTTCAGGCGGAAATAAGAATTTAAATGTGACAGGTTGTCCTAAAACATGAGTAGTTATTCCTTCACTAGAAGTGGTAAAAGGATATAACAAAGATATGAATGGTGTGCCTAAAATAATTCTATCAGTCATATTTTTAACTAAAACAAATGTGGTTTTAAAACAAACATTATTTTGACAAACATGCACTTTAGGTAACTTGTATTTAATATGCATTTTGCTACCATTGGCAGAGGTTAATTTCTCTTGACATTTTTCATAATATTTAGTGGGAAGTAATCATTCTTGAATGCAATTTAAATCAGCACCAGTATCAATTAAAGCAACTAATTCTAATTCAAAATCGTCAACTATGATTTTAATTCTTGAGTACCATTTTTGCATATAGATTTTATAGAGTAAATTTAATCGTTTATCTTCAAGGTTAGTAGATTGAGGTCGATTATCAAATATGAGTTTAGCTGGATTAGTATGATCAGAATCAGGATCAGAATTATGTTCAGATTCATGAGGTGATTTTGGATTAGGTTGGAAATTATTTAAATTTTGATTAAGTTTGAGATTAATGATTTCATTTTCTAATTTGTTATCTTTAGATTGGAGGTCTCGGATAGTTTGTTTAATTTGATTGATTTCAAATTGTAAATCTTGAAGGGTAACTTCTTTAGTTTTATTTTTAAATTTTCTAAGGTCTTAGATAAACTAATAAGGTTTATTAAACTTAGGTTTAGTATCCGATTGAAGTAGTAAAGCTTTGTTGCTATCAAAATTAGATATACAAATTTATATATGTATATATATTTTTACAAATAAATAAGAATTTTTTTTTTAACAATTTCATTTTTTTTCTTCTTATAAATTTAAAATCTAGGTGCGTTATTTTGTTTTTTTGGAGGGAGGATCAAAGAAACAAATATATAAATATAACCATAATGTTTTCTTTTTAATTTTATAAATATATATGAGGTTTTAGATGGGACAGAGAACAAGACTTTGGAATTATCCTTTGTCTCCGCACTATGGTATTAGAGCAATACTTTTGATCACTAATTAGTGATAGTTCTAATGATGTGGTAGTGGGTCTCACCCATTATCACAGTGTGTTTGTGTCTTATTTTTTTTTTTCAATTGTCACCTCACTAGTGGTGGGATTAGTGATGGCAAATTAGTGTTATAACATTGCTCATGGTATTATTTTTCTTAAATAACTTTAAAGACATCTATCTAGCACTATTGGTATTGTTTATTTATTTATTTTCATTTAATCTTTTGTATTACTATATATTAAAATTATTCAAAATTTTAATAATGTGATAAATAAAAAGCAAATTTACAAATAATGGGACACAACTACTCTCCACTTCTTATTTTCTTCTTTATCTTGTAATCAAACAAAAGAGGTAATCAAATATAGTCTTGGCAGACAAAATGTTCAACTCTAAGGGGTAACAAATGCTTCGTTAAAAAAAAAATAATAATAATAAAAATAAAACAAAAAATTAAGTAATATAATATATATATATATATATATATATATACTTGTATGGAAATATGATGTGATATGATATGATAAGGAAAATGCTAGAGACTCCAAATTTTCTATTAAATAAATGACCAAGTGTGCCAACACAGATGTGGACCCCACATCTATGAGATATTTGGTCATTTATTTAATCGAAAATTTGATATTTCTAACATTACCCATATGATAATGCATGAGAATTTTTTTTTTTTTGAGAACTCTAATGCATGGGAATTGGTCTACGATACGAACACGTGTACAATGGATCATCACTACTCCTCTGCTCACCTTCACTATAAATAGGATGAGGCAGCTAGCTATGTAAAACTCGAGAAAGATCTTTGTTGAATTCACAAGTTCCATAGAAATCATCGTCTTCCTCCAATTTTCTCTGTTTCCAAACAACAACTACAAAAAAAAATGCCTTGCCTCGAAGGAAGCTGTGCTTGTGCCTGTGGAGCCTGTGGCTCTGGCTGCAAGTGTGGGACCGGCTGTGGCTGCTCAATTGCAAGTGTTGCAAAATGAAGAAGACATCAACATTGTCATGCAAAGTCATGACACAATTATAATATTTATATAATACTTAAAATAAAATGGGCATGATGGGCTTCTGCTAATCCATTTGCTTTAGCTTGATTGTAGATGCTGCTATTTGTGTCTTTTTGTTGGTATTTCTTTATGGGTGTTGGAGTTTGGTGGTGTGCATCTTTGGAGAGGTTGCAATCTTATTGCAATGTAATGGAACAATAATATAGCTCCTTCACTTGTTTTTTAATACTTCTATCACCCTTTAAATAATTTTGCAATTGTGGTTGGATATGAATTATACAGGGATTTAGAAAAAAATATTGAAAAAAATCAAGAAAATGGATGTGGGTGAATCATGAAATTTTTTTTAAAAAAAATTTAAAAAAAATCTGTTTTCATTTAACACTATAACAAGTTCATTGTGATGGAAAAATAAAAAAGCTCAGCGTATAAGAAAAACTCTTATAATTGAAAAGAAATAATTAATTTTGTGTTTAGATAAAAATTGCCTCCCGTATCTCTAATTAAGAACGTACAAAAAGAGTCAATTAAACTGCACTTATTATTAATCTTTTAAATTTTATTTGTTTAAAAATTATTTATCGCATTCACACTCTTCCTCTATATGAATGAAAACTCTAATTTTTTTTTTTATAGGTTCACAAATGTAATATCCACTTACCCACCTCAACAAATTTGGATCCTCAAACGAAATTGTATGAAGTTGCTTTCAAGAAAATGGAACAAAATGGGTTCTATAGAACCTAAGCAAATGTCAAATGAAATTTAAAAATAGGATTTAACACAAAAGCAACTTTTCTCCGATCCTTTAAGGGTTGATTTGGGAATAATTTTATAGCCTAACTTTTTAACTTTTTAATTATTTTTAATTTGGTTAAAGAAGTTTCGTTTATGATGAATTTTTAACTTTTTTAATTTTTTGTGAGAGAAAAAGTAATATGATTATAATTTAAATGTGACATTTTGTCTTATTAATTTTTGAGAAATGTTAGGGATCATGAAATTTTTTTCATGAAAATGATCATGCAAGATTTGTGACCCTTAGATTACCTTAATTAGTGTGTGATGCTTTATTCTAAGTATAATCCAAAAATCACAAATCTTTCATGATCATTTTCATAAAAAACTTTTCATGATACCTAACATTGTTGTTAATTTTTTAGCCTATCTTATCTTTTACTGGACTAAATTAGTTCCAACTATCTTGCCATGAAGGCTAAGATAATGGACAACCTTGTTTGGATAAATAAAAAAAGTCAAAAAGTTACTTAAAAAATTAAAATCTATACTATTTAAGATAGTTATGAGGAAGCCAGTAGGGCAAAAATTATTATTTTGCCCTTCGAATTCAACTACCTAGAAAAGTCAAAAAGTTAAAAGTTCAAAAGGTAAAAATTGTCATTTGATTTTACTATAATATTTTTATTACATATCTGTTGGCTTTTTGGCTTTCGAAGGGTATTTTTGTAAATGCGAGCGTGCCAGCAAGGATCAATCAGTCCTTACAGAAATTATAATTGCCAACCAATTATCAGACGATTGTGTTTTAGTTCTTTCAGCCTCAATGAAGAGGACTTTTACTGGTGGCTTGACTTAGGAGAAATTAAGCAAAATAACAGATAAATGACGAACAATTGAAGTATTTCATTAAGATGAAAACTTACAATGATCCAAACTCAGCCTCGTAGAGGTTTACAGCGACAATCTACTCGAAACTACTCCTATGAACGAAGTGCAGTGCAGAAATGTAAAAGAACAGGTATTTAAAGTGCAGGAAATGTAAAGACTGGAAATGTAAAACTGGAAAAAAAAATATGAAGTAAATGACTGGTTTGTTGGATCTGAGTCTGGGGCTTTTTTCTGGGAGCTTCCCTGCTATTTATACTCCTCAAGGATGACCATCGAACTGCACTTCAAACCGTCGAACTGCTCCTCCATGATTGCTTGATCATGCTGCCTTAGAAGTAGTTCCACTATGCCATTACTTGCAGTTGGGCTTCCCTCCTATATTTGAATTTGAATGTGAGTAACCGTTGAAGCCACGTCACCTTGCACTCTTTATTGATCCAGTGCTACTCAGATCACGTGAGAACCAATACTAACTGCCACGTGTACGATCAGGATCGAAGACTTAAATGGTCTTCCTATATTACCCTTATTCTGCCACGTGTCGAATTGTGATTGGCTTTTACAAAATATGTAGCCAACATTACCCCCCGCACTAATATATCCAATACTTGGTGATATTAGTGGATCAAAGCTTTTCCCGCGCTTTTGGAACGTGCATGGAGTCTATATTCTGGAAACACAACCGTCATCCATTGATGATTACTCGCATTAATTTCGTTTCCGACCTTCGGAACATCTCCACCACTTTAGTAATCGAACGGACTAATATCTCTTTCATGACTGAACCAAACTTCTTCTCTATTGATCAAGTACATGAAGAGTCATCTGATGATGTTGTTTTCTCTCGAAAGAACTTCCATGCATTCATTAGCCACCTTTACCCGCCTTTCCATATTCAGGTCATGGATGCCTTTGCAAATTACCAACCTTTGGATTACGAACATATTGTCCTTAATCCTTCGATTCAGAAAGTTGCAAACATGGACATGGGAAATTCTTCTTCTGATTCACCCTTGGATTGTGAACAAACTGCCCTTAGTCCTTTGATTCAGAAGGTTGCAAATATGGACATAGGAGGCCCCTCTCTACAATCCTCTGCATGGGATAAGGCTGTGGCTTCAAATTCCTCCAGGGCTTCAGGCTGGTCAAGCTGGTCAGAACCTGAGGTCTGGGAATTAAGGGAGCGAATTAACCATCACTTTGTCGAATTCACCGACCCGTTGGACTTTCCTTCTTATGCGCGAAGCTCGGTGGTTTATCCTTACATGCCTATCGACCGTCGATGCAGTTTAGAGGACAATCTACTCGTGGCATGGTACACATCATCCATGCCTACAAAAATGGCACGATCTGTTCCTCGTCCAGAAGAGGCACAGGGATATAACCCTTCATTTTTAGCCAAGAAGGCGAAGCTTCATCCTTCTGACTGGCTTGATTGTGTCAATGCTCCTCAATTTCCTCTTTCTTTCGAAATGGGGGCCCTTATACCTCCTCCTTCGCAAAAACTTTCCTGGATAGAGAAGTTGAGGCTTACCCTTTCTGCAGAGAAAGTTTTCCCTCCTTACGAGCCTCCACCTTCTCCTACTCCAGCTCAACAAAAAGCAAGCCCAACTCCTGCTTGCAGCCTTTTCTCACTACCCTTCAATGTTCTTGAGGAAGATGTTCCCCTTAAGAACTTTCGATGGGCTTGTAATATTCTGACTCGGGGCCACGTTCTCAACCCCATTGCTCAAGCAGAACTTCACACGTTTTTGGACCAACTTCCATCACTTCTCCATTGGCACCGCACTTCTTTGGCCACCACTCAATCCTTGGATCAACTTTCATCGCTCCGAGTTCATTCTCAATATGAAGCAGAGAACCTCGTCGAAGAATACAACGACTTTCAAAATAAGGATTCTGCGTACTGGGATGATTTGGAAATGGATGAGTTGGAACAAGGCTAAGAGAAACGGCGTTCGAAATAAAGGCTGAGGAGCTTTTTTATGAAGTGAGAACACACCAACTCATGCAGCCAATGTTAGAAGAAATAGAGGATAGAATGAAGAAAGAACAGAAATTCATTGATCATAGTTGGACTAAATTTCATGATCTTGTTATTTATTCCATCCCCTATTTATGAGCTTGAGTTTGTACCCAAATAGGGTTATTCGATGTAATCACTTTTGCTTAAATATGATTAAGACTTTTCCTCTGTTCGGCATTGTCTCTGTTTGCCTTTAAAAGCACAGTCAAGACTTTGAACTGAATAATCTCATCTTCCGAACCTGGACTCAATTGTCTTAAATGAGACACTGCAAAGAACCAATTATGAACTTTTCCAATTTATGGAATAAAGTTAACAGTTTTTTGGCTGATTTTCAATCAGAATCAGTGTTTCGAATCTAGCAATCTTATACTTAAAGCTTGTTTCAACCATAGTCAACATCTGACCATGGTTAGTATGATCAATTTAGTTTTAAATTGACCATCTTTTGTTTCGAACAACAGTTCATGCTGCTTTAGTTCCACATACAACTTTTCTGTGAACCAACCATTGGTTTTGATGTTTCGAACACCAAATCCTATCCTTAAAGAGTCTCAAGTTTTGCCTCGAAGGACATTACCTTCGTTAAGAAACCTAAAACAGGTCTTTTAACCTTTCGGAGTAAAACAAACACTTGAGTATTCTTATATCTCTTTTTTTTAGTATGAAATGTGCTTCGAAGCTAGCTTCTCCGTTTCGAAGCCGTAGTTTTTGGTTTTTGGCGCCAAAATTTGGCTTCGAAGCCAAAAAAAAAAATTTTACTTCGAAGCTAACCTCAGTATCTGGGCTGTGTTTTTTCCCTCCAAAAGTATCAATATTGAAGGAAACTCTTCGTATTCGTACTTCTAGTACTTAACGACTTACGCAATATATTTTTCAGACACAAAAGCTTTTAAACACCCCTTTGTTTCGTGCTCTGAAATCACTTGCTCTTTTAACACACAAACCCTACCGATCTTCTGTTAACCCTCTCTTCCTTGCTACTTGCTATCAATGGATCCTTCCGCGCTGAAAGTGCTCGCTGGCGACCGTATCAGCCCTACCATGGCTTTGAAGAAATGCATTGATGAGAAATCGCCAAGCTAACAACTGGTGGGTCAAGCGCCATAGATGGACGTCTCTTTGTTCCTCGCCACAGCAACCAACAAGAGTACGTCCTAGGTCCCATCTTTCGGGAGCCCCTGACCAACTCCCAGCTTTATACCCTCGTTTGGAGGATCACTTTCTTCTCTACGAAGGAGGGCTTGACTGGAGCAATTGGAGAATGACCCGGCCTCATCGCTGCTGGCCGACATTGAGAACCGAATGGGAGGAATGGTATGACAGGGTTGTGCCTGCGAGAGAAGATGACCTACAGGAGCTCTGCATCCTCGACGCTCTTCGTCTTTCCAGGTTCATCATTCCTGAGGACCCCTTTTTAATTCCTGCTGCTCTATGTTTTTGGAATATGGCTTTTAATTTCTTCCAATTTCGGTGCGGCATGATGGCCCCCACCGTTCTTGATATTTGCCATCTTTTAGGGCTTTCACCCCATGGCTCTCCCTTTACTCCCAACTACCCGGACCTCCCTGTCAAATTTTCCCTTCCAGCCTTAAACTCTTCTTACAGTGACTTCGTAAAGGCTGAAAATAAAAGGGAAGGCCCCGTGAGAGACAGAGAACTATTTTCCTTCATTTTATACTGGTTGTGCAAATTTCTCTTTTGCACCTCATCTCAGAGGATTATGCCTGAGTTCGCTCCACTTGCGAAGGCACTTGTCTTGAAAAAACACATAGCTCTTGCCCCTTATCTTTTAGGTCATGTTTACAGAGCTTGTTCCCAATTTTGTGAAAAACCTCTTGATGTTAACCAAGGAGGTCCCCTTTGGGTGCTCCAGCTCTGGCTCTTTGCCTATTTCACTGATTTGCATAAAAAATGCCTAAAATTCCTTGTTCAGGATCCTAGCACCTATGGGGAAAAGTATGCTAGGATTGTTCTTTACCCTGCTTCTTTTGCTTATTACTTTGCCTTCTTTTATCAACTCCCTATTTCTCCTCCTGCTTCCCTTTTTTGTCCTTTTGATGCCAATAAAGGACCTGCTTGGCTGCAAACTTTTCTGGCTGATAAAGAGTGCTCCACCTCACCACACAAAGATATGTGGGCTTCAATTTTGCTACCTAGGGAGCTGTTCATTGGCACTTTAAACCCTCGAGGTTATAAATGCATATCTGAGGTGTACTGCCCTTCTCAGTTTGCCAGACAATTTGGGCTCACTCAAGGGATACCTGTTCCACTTTGCAGTCTCTCGAATGTCCACCTTACGGCTAGAGACTTGAGAATATCTAAATCAAAGCTAGAGGCGGCAATATTCAAACTGCTGAAGGAATTGAATGAATTTCAATTTATCCCTTTTCTCCCATCTGGCTTAGTTTTGAAAAGATTCCAGAACTGGTGGACAGCCAATATGGAAGTGCGCCTATCTGCACACCCTCATGACTTGCTAATAGGGTTAGGAGTGCCTTCGAAGGCTAAGTCAGCGACAGTTGAGAACATTCCTCCCTTTTGCAGCTACCACAACTTCCCCTGCAGCCTCACCTCCTCAGCTAGAGTTACCAGAGCTGCTTCGAAGAAAGGTAAGCATTTCTAAGTTCCTCTTTCCTTCAACTCTTTTGTTTGTCTCCTCTATATTCACATATTTTGGTGCAGGGTCTCCACAAGAAAAATCTCCTAAAAGAGCTGAAACTCTAGCTGCTCTCAAGGCCAGACAACAGCAGAAAAAGAAAAGAAAACTGGTACTCACTCCTGAAGAATCTGAATCTCAAGATGAAGAGAGAGAGATTGAGCAAGAGCAAGAAACACCATTACAAAGAAAAAAGAGAACAAGGGTGGCTGCCCCTTCTTCTGATTTGGTCGAAGATCCTAATTCCGAGACAGTTGACAAAGCAATGGAACAGGAGCTTACTTCTGAAGAACTTGATCCCCATATTGAAGAGAGAGAGGTTGAGAAGGAGCCAGTAGTATCATTGCCAAGAAGGAAGAGAAAGAAAGTGACTGTTCCTGCTACTGACTTGATTGAAGATCCTATCCATGAAGCTGCTGCCAAGGTAGTAGAACAGGAACATTCCAAAACAATGATCGTCTTTGAGAGGGCTGAGAAGAGACGGCAGCAACAATTTCTAAGAGATGAAGCTGCTGCTGCTGATGCATTACAAAGGGAAACTGCAAGAAGGCAACAAACTGCCGAGCATTACTCCCTTCGTAGCTCTCTCATTACTGCCGACATTTCTGAAACAAGTAATTTCTTTCATGCTTCTACTGTTTTGCCTTATCAAATTTCGACACTAGAGCTTGACCTTACGTTTTTTCCTTTTGGCAGCAACAACTACTGAGGCTAGACTTCCAATGAGGACTCCCTCAATTTCAGTTGAAGTTGATCAGATGCAGAATGTGAAAGCCATTCAGATAATACTTCCACTTCCTAGGCCCACATTTCATGTACCCCCTTTGAGTCCTAGCATTCCTTTAACTCTTTCTTTTGGCTTGACTCCCTATCTTCCTCACTTGACCCTTGACACTTTTCTTTCGAGCCTTGCTCCTCCTTCTTCCAAGGAAATTCCAACTGCTACTCCATCTACGATGGCAGTTGATTCCCCTATTGAGGGTGCTGGTAGCTCTCCAACCCGTGGTTTATCACCTTTACCTAGCTCCAGCCCTTCTTCACTTGATTCATTGGTGGCTAAGACCATAGAGACTGCCAAAATGCTCCATCCATTTTCCTATCCCATGCAGTCCTCTGTGCCTTCCACCACAACTCTCTCTGCCTCTCATGTCTATGGATGAGGTTGATGTCTTCGAAGCCAGACTAGCTAGTCTCTTCGACATACCCTCTACCTCTCCAACATTCAATGTTGAAGCTGAGCCATTAGTTTTGGCTGACTCCTTGCTGGAAATTTTTGAGAGCTCTTCTTCCTCCAGCAGCAAGCCTTCTGCACCTTTGATAGACCTGGACACATGCCTGGATCTGTTGATTTCTTTTTCGAGGATCCCCTTCGAGGCTCTACAAAGGCCTATAATCAGAAATGGGTTCCTCCAATGCTGCAAAGTTGCTGAGCAGTCCGGCATGAATGTTTCAAGTCATCTATCTCAGGCAGCAGCTACTGTCGATTTTACATTAGCATTTGTCAGGCTGCCAAGGCTGAGGATGAGAAATTGGCTGGCGACCAGAGTTTTGTTTCCCACGTACATACTGAAGTGTCAAAGCTTAAGGAACAACACTCCTCTGCCTCCCACTTTCGAGTCCAGTTGCTGGAGAGGAAAGCTCAACTTGAAGAGGAGCTATCTGCAGTGAATCAGGCCTTAGTCCGAACTGACACTAAACTGCAAATTACCAACCAAGGACTGGCTGATCGAAAGGAAGAAATGGCTGCAGCTATTCAACTGTTTTCAGCATTTACCAATAGGAAATCTGTTGTACAAAAACAATTAAGACACTGTAATGATTTTTGGGCCAATTTGTGGCAAAATGTACTTAATTCTTTATGAAAAGCAAATTTTGTCTATCATTTAAGCAGTCTTATGTTCTTGTACTTGGTGTTTATTTTATTCCTTGTGTTTCCCAAATGGTTGGAAAATAAGGCTTCAAATATCTACCATTAATCTTTTTGGATGTATATACCCATTCAAATTTCTCAAATGGTATGCTCCAAAAGGCAGAACTCTATAAATTTGATATGGTCCTTCCCAGTTAGGTGACCATTTGCCAAACTTATAGCTTTTAATTCCTATTGGGAGTATTGTTTTCCATACCAAATAACCTTCATCAAAGCCAATGTGTTTGACTTTCTTATTATAATTCTTGGCCGCTTTCTTCTTTTGCAAGAGAATGCTGTTTAATGCCAGAATTCTGGCTTCATCTATGCTTTCTAATTCCAAGCACATACTCTGATGGTATTGCTCAGGATTTAGCTGGTCTTGGCATCTTACCCTCAAAGATTTAACATTAATCTCCACAGGTAACACTGCATCATGCCCATATACTAAGGCATAAGGAGTGACTCCTGTGCTTGACCTTGGGGAAGTTCTGTAAGCCCACAAAACATCCAACAACAGGTTATGCCAATCCCTAGGATTATCTTCCACAACCTTTTGTATTCCCTTTTTCAAGGACTTATTGGATGATTCAGCTTGACCATTGGCTTGTGCATAATAGGGTGTGGAATTAACAAGGCTAATTCCAAATTCTGCCACAAAGGACTTCACCATCTTCCCATCGAACACAGTCCCATTATCCACAGTTATAGTTTGTGGGATGCCAAATCTATGGATCAAATCTTTAATGAACCCAATGACCTCTGTCTGGTCTACAGCCTTGTATGGCTTGGCTTCGACCCACTTAGTAAAGTAATCAGTGGCCACTAGAATGAAACAATGATGCTTCGAAGAAGGTGGGTGTATTTTTCCCATCATATCCATAGCCCACCCTCTGAATGGCCAGGCTTCACTACTGCATGTAGGTCAGTTATGGGCACATGCCTTATTGTGCCATGCTTTTGCATGCCTGGCAACCCTTTGCATACTCTATGCAGTCTTTAAGGATAGTTGGCCAATAGTAGGAATGCCTTCGAAGCAACCATCTCATCTTCACACCAGGCTGATGAGCACCACAGATGCCTTCATGAACCTCAGCCATAGCTGTTAATGCTTCTTTTGGGCCTAAACATTCCAGCAATAAGCCATCTCCCCCCCTTTTGTAGAGAGCATTACCATATATCATATATTGCATAGACTGCAATTTGATTTTCCTGCTGGCCTTCGAAGATGGACCAGCCAAGTACTGCATTATTGGATGCCTCCAATCTTGTTCTTGTAAGTCATTATGATTGACTTCCAAGACCACATTCCTTTTATTCAAAGGTGGTATCAATTTCTGATATGTTGTTTTGCTTATGTCCCTTTTGCATTATCCCTTGGCATTATCCCTTCTCTTGAAGTTCGAAGCTTTCTGAGCCACATCATTAGCTCTATTATTCAAGAATCTTGGAACATGAGTTACATTTGCTATTTGAAATTGAGAAAGCAGATGTAATGCAACAACATAGTATGGTAAAATGCTTATGCTTTGACACTTGAAAATCCCTTTCACTTGGTTAACCACCAATTGAGAATCTCCGAAAATGTCAACTGCATGAACTTGTAATCCAATAAGAATTTCTAGTCCCACTATTAAGGCTTCATATTCAGCCTGGTTATTGGAACAAGTAGCTTCATCCACTCTGAAACCATGTGTGGTTTCTACCCCTTGTGGTGATTTATCACAATACCAATTCCAGTTAAGCCATTGGCTTTCGACCCATCGAACCACATCTGCCATGGCTCAACACTAGCCATACCAAGTTCCATTATCTCTTGGCTCTCTGTTTGAGATGGATGGTCTGCCAGAAAATTGGCTAAAACTTGCCCTTTTACTGCCCTTTGAGGGACATATTCTAGATGAAACTCTGATAAGGCTAGTATCCACTTGCCAATTCTTCCCCTCAACATAGGTCTAGATAACATGTACTTAACCAAATCTGTGGTTGCAATTACCAAGACAGTTGTAGGTAAAAGATAGTATCTTAATTTCATTGCAGCAAAATACAAAGCAAGACACAGCTTTTCAACAGCTGAATATTTACATTCACAAGAATTTAAAAACCTACTAAGGTAATAAACAGCTTGCTCCTTGCCTTCTTCATTATCTTGGGCCAAGAAAGCTCCCAATGAATCTTCTGCTGCAGCTATGTACAACTTCAAGGGCTTATCACCTTTGGTGGCATCAGCACTGGAGGGTTGGCCAAGTAGGCTTTGATACCTTCGAAAGCAATTTGATGCTCTGCTGTCCACACAAATTCCTCTTCATCTTTCAGCCTTAACAAGGAAGAAAATACTTTAGTTTTCTATAGTGTTAGAAATGAACCTTCGAAGAAAGTTAACCTGTCCAAGGAACCTTTGTAATTCTTTCTTACTTGATGGAGGCCTGGCTTCAATGATGGCTTTGGCTTTATTTTGGTCAATCTGTATTCCTTTCTTGTGTACCACATAGCCCAAGAAGTTTCCAGATGATACGCCAAAAGCACACTTAAGAGGATTGAGCTTCAATTTGAACTTTCTCATTCTTTCAAAGGCTGCTTCTAAGTGAAACAGATGCTCCTCCATGGATTGGGATTTAACTACAATGTCATCAATATAACACTCTAAATACCCTCCAATGAGGTCATGAAAGATAGTGTTCATAGCCCTCTGATATGTAGCCCCAGCATTCTTCAGGCCAAATGGCATTTTAACCCATTCGAAGGTGCCAATATTTCCAGGACATCTGAATGCTGTCTTGTGGACATCCTTCTCTGCAATGCAGATCTGGTTATAACCAGAATGCCCATCCATCATTGATAAAACTTGATGCCCTGCTGAACTGTCTACCAACAGATCCACTATAGGCATAGGGTACTCATCTTTTGGAGTTGCTAGATTTAAGTTTTTGAAATCAATGCATACCCTCATTTTACCATTCTTCTTGATTACAGGCACAATATTAGATAGCCATTCAACATACCTGGTTGTCCTAATAAAGCCTGCCTTGAGTAGTCTAAGAATCTCTTCCTTGACATTCTGAATTACTTCTGGACTCATTCTTCTTGGTTTCTGCTTGTATGGCTTGAAATTAGGCTTCATAGGGAGCCTATGTTCCACTAATGACCTATCCAATCCTAGTAGTTCATTATAAGACCATGCAAAGCAATCTTTATATTTTTTAAAACAACCAATAACTGGTCCCTGTCCAGATCATTCAAACAAGCACTTATATAGGTGGGCTGTTGCATAGAACATTCCCCTAAATTTACTTCTTCTAAGGGTCTTGTGTCTGAGAACTTATTGAAGCTTCTTCCTTGGTTTCTTCTACCTTCGAAGCAACCTTCTCGCTTTGTTCTGCTCCCAGGTTCTTTAGTTCAATATCTTTGCCTTCCTCCTCATAGACAAAATCTGTCAATAAGGCATCCTTTTCCTGTATCTCCTGGACTTTTGTTTCAATGTTCAATGTACAGTATACCAAGGGTCAAAATTCTGCCCTGTTGCTGCTCCTGTTTGCAGCCAAGAATCAGAATTATCACTATTAGAAGGGGAATTAGATGTAGATGGAGGAACAGAAGAGGAATCATTATCAGATTGATTTAATTGAAAGATTTCAAATAACTGAATTTTTGATTCTTTTTATTTAATTTGGAGTTGGTTAACTCTATCTTTTAGTTTTTGTTTTTCTTTACATTTATTAGCATAAAGACCTTTTTGACCACAATTATAGCAGGTAATATCTTTATTAGATTTCGGATGTATTTAGATTTATGATGTTTCTTCTTGGGTTTGGTATAAAATTTATCATTGGATTTGGAAGGTGAATAAGGCATTTTGTATTTATTATAATATTTGGATTTATTTTTATGTTTAGAGTATTTATGTGATTTCCTACGAGAGGGTGCAACAGGAGGTAATCCATATTGTTCACAGAAATTTCCTAATTCATATTTAGCTTTATGTTTATCTTTAGTAGCTTTTTGACTAAGTTTAAGATCAATACACATCTTTACTCCTTCTTTTTGAATAGTACTAATTATATCACCATATGTTAAATTATCATATTCTATAACACCAGTAGGTTGACTAAGAACATCGCGAATTTTATGAGCAAATAGACTAGGTAATCCATTAATAAATTTTTCTTTCCAAAATGATTTAGTACAGTCTTCTCTTAACATTACTCGAGAGGTAAATACATCTTTATACCAGCGAAAATCACTTAAGGTTAGACAAGTAAGGTTACTAAGTTGATCATGTATGCGAGAATAAATATTAGTGGGTGTACCTATGAAATGTCTAACAATAGTATAGATTAAGGCATTAATACCATCAGGGTGGCAACGTCCAATATTTTCATCAAAAATAGGTAAACCATTATCATCGGTTTGATTAGCATATATTATAGATTCGCGTTGGGTTTCAGTTAAATATTTTTCCCACCAAGATTTGAGCATACCAGTGAACCCAGAAGTAATTAGAGTAACAATTTTCAGATTGAGAATATTGGGGATAATTGGAGAGATAACTATTAGAAACCATAGATAAATGATTTAATTTTTGGAGAATTTGATCTTTACTAAGACCATCTATATTCCATTCGTATAATCGTTTAGCAGAGACAGAAAATTGATTATTGAGATTAGTTTCTTCGAATTGAAGATCAGGAGGTGTAGGTTTTGTATACCAATTTTTAGTAGTTTGGAGATTAACTTTGGGATAATGAATTTTTGTAAGATGAGTAGATTGGAATTGTTGAGCTAATTCATTTATGTCATTATCAGTGTCAGATTGAGTAGAAGTTGGATCAATATCAAATTGTTGATTTAGAACAGTAAGACCTTTATCTTTAGAAGGTGAAGCATTATCTT
>JAPPVO010004978.1:0-31738 GCA_030407325.1 Camellia japonica | reverse complement strand
CCAGTTCATGTGAAAACTAGAACCAGAACCCATCTGAAGCTACATGGTTTCCAGGCTGCTAAGCAAAAGAAGAGAGGGAAAATTTGGAGCATCTGAGTTTGTTTCGACTTCTGCCGGTTCCGTCTTTGCATCCCGTGTGTTCAAAATGAACTGAGTACTGTGTTATGAGCTGTGTATTCAGAATGAGCATGTGCTGTATGAGCTGTGTGTTCAGAGTGAACAGAATACTCCATTGACTATTTCAAAGCCCGAATGGCGATCAGAAGTGCTCTCCCGGAGTAACACCCCTGCCAGAGGCATCTTGGTTGTGTTTGCGATGAGTTCCTAGGAGATCAACTGCCACGGTGGAAACTAGAGTTCGAATGGCTGTTGCCTAGAATGCAAAGGTTCGGATTTCTGAGACTAAAGTCTGGTTTAAATACCCAGGAGTGCATCCCCGGCTTGAAATCTGTATGGAAGCCCCATAGGTTGAGGTAGCGGGTATACGCCTCAATTCTGGATACTGAACCAACCTAGTCTGTCACCCCGTTGGAGAATAGGGAAAGTTGTGAACATGGCTAGGAAAGAAAGTAGTAACTGCGGTTTGGAAGTATAATCAAGAAAGTGCAAGAAGAACCCACTCTTTAGCTCAAAATGTTTCTGCGGAAGTTTCAACTCATGTCTTCGATGCGTAGCTCATCGTTAGTTGGCATGCACGAGGTGTATCCTTTTGAAATATATTGTAACCCCTCCGAGAGGTAAATCGAAGGTCACAATTAACTCGGTCTTACCAAGACGCAACATTTCTTCACTGAGCATAGTGCATCGAATATGCATTGATTATTGTGCATAGGATATGTATGCACTTTTCGGTTGCATTGTTATGCACACTCTAGTTGCATTTGTTATACACCTTTCTACTTGCATTGTTACGCACCGTTACTTGCATTGTTTTGCACCTCTATATCTTGCGCTGTCACGCACGTTACTTGCATTGTTTTGCACATATAACTTGCGCTGTCATGCATGTTACTGGCATTGTTTTGCATATCTATCTTGCACTGCCACGCATGTTACTGGCATTGTTTCGTAGGACTGAGCTTCCACCTACTTTATAAAGTAATCAATTACCACTAAGATGTATTCATGCCCATTCGACCCTTTTGGTGTGATTGCGTCGATGACGTCGATTCCCCAGACTGAGAAAGGCCATGGCGAAGTCATGTTGTATAGTTTTGATGACGGGATGTTCATGCGATTAGTATGAATTTGTCATTTGTCACATCGCCAAACAAAACCAATACAATCCTCTTCCATGGTGGACCAGTAGTAACCTTGCCTAAGAATCTTCCGGGCTAACATCACTCCGTTCATGTGCACTTCGCACTCTCCTCCATGGATGACCTCCATCAGGCGCTTTGATTCCTCTTCTTCGACACACAACTTTTGAATTCCCAGATGACCTCTCTCGTACAGTTTACCTCCACAGATGAGAAATTGGACGACTATTCGCCGTATTCCCCTTTTGTCTTTGGCATTTGCCCCTGGTGGATAAATCTCCTTTTCCAAGAAGTTCCAAATATTGTAGTACCAAGGGTTTTTATCTTGCACTTCATCTATTGCGGCGATAGTCTCATAGGCCGGCGTGTATCTCTGCTCAATGATAATCGGACGCATCTGGACTCCAAGTGGAATATCTATCATAGAGGATAGAGTTGATAAAGCATCAGTGAACCTATTGTTCTCTCTAGTAGATGCTGTGAAAGTAAGCTTTTCAAACCTAGGAATCGGAACATCCAGGGTCTAGTGATAAATCTTCATCTTTTCTTCTTTACTTTCCAGTCTCCATTTTCTTGAGAAACAACTAGGTTCGAGTCCCCTGACGTCCAACCTTTTTGCCACTAATTCCAGGGAAGCTTCTAACCAGCGATACATGTTCAAATCTGCTTCGTTATTGGAACCTTGAACCAAAAGTTGAAGGCTAAAGGTTAATATGAATCGTCGGGTGCTATCACAACAATACACCTATCTTATAAATCGTATTGATTAGACGCTCCGTCAAAGTACATCGTCAAGTGTAGACGCGCCCGAACGTCCCGGGAAAATCCCGTTTTGTTCATTGGGCTCACTACAGTTCGGACTCAATGTCACGGTTCTTAATCTGATCTTGCAAAGTGCAATGCGAGATTGATAAATCACCAAAGAGTCCAAATCCGGCAAATCGTTTTGAAAAACTGATTTTTAGAAAGAAGTGCCAAACATGGACTGCTTTGCCAGATACAGAGTCGCCACCTAAATATTTTATTTTTGGGAAATTTAGGAAACCCTGACTCGTGCCTAAGGCCACGTGTCCGTCATCACCAAAGTTGCCTCGGCTCGGGAACTTGGGTACGAGAGGGGAAGGTCATGCAATGAGCACCCCCGCTCGCCCGATCAAAGATCGGCCTTTACTAACATGATATCTTGTTTTTGAAAACACATGTGCTCTTATTCCGGTTATTAACCTAGAATTACTATGTGATGCGCACAGCATACAAGTATAGACTGGATCGCCTAAGTTGGAACAAAACATCTCATGTTTGTTTTTGAAAGCGGTTTGCTACTCGCAAGTAGGCTAAAATGCGGATTTTGCCACCCTCAAGTGGGCTTAGAAAACATGGTGATTTGCCACTCTCAAGTGGGCTTAAAACTCGCAATCAATGAATTGTTCCAATTCAAGTAATCCAACCTTCACCCACAGGCATTCAGGCAGTTATATCACATAAGCAGTTAGCCTCATGGCAAGCATGCTATCATGGCAGTCACTCACACACATGCAAGGATGCTAAAGCATAAACACTTACCGAGTACTCCGAGCCAAAACAAAAGCTATGTTAGAAATCAATGCATGATCCTAGCTATGTCAAGAATGCCTAATGCAACACATACAAAATGCAACTAAGATAGGCTCGGCTATTCTAAAATGTCATGTGAAATGCAATTTGATACATGTATTCAAACAGGAATTGAAATACAATGCAGTTAGTATGATGCGCCGAGCCCGGTGCATGCAAGACAGATGAATGGATGCAAACATGCGAGCATAAGGATGCTAATTGAAACATGCCCTAAAACTAACCATCGTAAGCTGGTAAATAAAAGGGAGAAAGAAATGGGGGTTGGAAGACATGCATCACACACACGCACACTTATTTACAACAGTTGTGCCCTCTCGACGGAGGGTCCGAATGAATAATACAGAACCAACTAGCTAATCTAAGCTAATCTAATTAAACTAGTTATTACACAACAGAATGAATAACAAGCTACAGCTAATTATTACACAACTCTAACTAATTAACAAATTAACTAAGTTAGCAATTGAATAAGCATGTAAACTATATGAAATAGGCTGCCTCAACTCTGCCTTGGATGACGAAGGATGCGTGCCCGGTCACCTCGTGCGAAAATCCATCGCGATGCCCCGATTTGCCTCTGTTTGCAACTGGTCTCAGAACACTGCAAAAAGCTCCAGAAGGCTGAAACTCCATCATGGGAATCTGTAGGAGGGCTGCCGACCAGTTGTTGGCATTGGAGACCACCTGCCGACCACTTTCTGTGCTGAAAACCAGAAAAAGTGGTCGGCCAGCCACTTTATCTGGTCGGCCGACCAGTTTCTGCTGCCAGACTTCAGTTTGCTGCAACAGAGAGCAAGAAAGGGGCATGGCAAAGTATTTGCAACACATGTATGCACAACCACCCTCCCTCTCATTACATAAGCTCAAGGGGTGTGGTTCTCGACCCTCGGGCCACCAATCACGCATCTCGATGCATGATGGCCGAGGAGCCAAATTGCACAACTCAATATGAAATGAATGCACACACGAACACATAAAGCCTAAAACTCCATCATGTATAGTCAAGAGTGTCGGCGACCGAGAATTGAGGCACGTTTCATCACTTCGAGTATGAAACGTCCCTCGTTTCCCGTGTTTGGACTAACTCCTATTCCAAACACAATGCAACAAATAACATGGCATGGCATACACAATGCGGCTCAGCATGCAAACATTCAATGCAATGAAACAAGCATATGAACACGATGCAAGAGACAAGCATGAAAACATGCAACTAACATATTAGCATACACAATGCTATGAACTACATGGCATACACAATGCTCATGACAACTAGTATACACAATGCACATGGTAACTAGCATACGCTAGGCAATGGACATGGCATGCACAAATGCAATAATCAATCATGCAACAACATGGCATTCTCAATGCTATGAACCACATGGCATACTCAATGCACAATGGACTTAAACCAAAATGGATAGGCCTCAGCCATGTCCAAATCAGTGGCCATACATGCTAAGATAGAAACTCAAAATGCTATACAAACATGCATGCATATCAGCCCAAGCTTAAGGCTCAAAACACAACTCTCCAAAAGCATTGAAAGGATGAAACATGGGTACAATGGCATATGTTCCAGCACTGAAATGGCATGCAAAATGACTTAGAATCATGCCAACCCATGTAATGCATGTTGAAAGGCTCAAGCGTCAAAGCTAGTGAAGTGTATTACACTAGAGGCATGCAAGATAATGCTCAAATGGCCAAACTAACCCCAAACAGACCCTATGCAAGCCAAAACAGTAGCAAAAATGAGTTGGGATGATGGCTTGAAAGGCACGAAAATGAGGCTCATGCAATGGCTCACAAATAGGGCACAAAAGCATAACCCTCAAGAGCACTTAAAGAGAAAAAAAATATGGAAGTATAACAGCCCTACATGCTCTGCAATATCATTCTCAATGATGTCAAAACATGCAAATACCTCAAGTTAAGCATGCAAGAGACCTCAAAACTCAAAGCTAGTCAAGCCTATTACACTACAAGCATGCATGACAAGCCTCATTCGACCAAGAAGCCTCAAAACAGAGCTAAGACAACCCAAAATAAGAACAAAATCATTCTAGGGCATAGCCAAAATATGCTAGGATAATGAGCCAAAACATCATGCATACAAAACTAGTAAACAAGATTTACACTACAAGCATATGGAGCATGCAAGAGGCTACCAAACCAGCCAAAAACAGAGTCATGACATGTCAAATGATGGCCAAAAATCTAATGAAATGGAGCCAATACATGCTAGAAAGACATGCTACTTTGATGAGCCACAAATGGAAATACACTACAAATACAAGAAGCAAACACAAGGTGGCCAAACCAGCCATAGACAGAGCTAAGGCAGGCCCTAAAATTCATGAAAAAGTTCCTGAACCAAGCCTTGAAAGTATGAAGATGCATGCTCCTTTAATAGGCCAAAAATGCAAGCAAACAAAACAAGAAGAGAGGGGATCACCCCCCTCTGATTTGAGACCTCAAGATCACATGCCTACTTCTGAAAATCCACTAGATTTCAGTGGCTAGAAGGCCAAGCAAGGACTAGCTCAAAGGCCTTAAACCATGGCACAAAACAAGGCCAAACAAGGCATGCAAGAGGGTAGAAGACCCTCAACACCCAAGAGGCCTTAAACAAACATCAAAAACACTTAAATACAAAAATTTTCCAGTTGAAAGCAAGGCCTAAATAAGCATGCAAATGAGACCAAGAGAGCAAACAAAATAAAGCTTAAAAGGGAGAAAAAAGGTTACCCTTGAAGCGCTGCAAAACTAGCAGATTTCTCAGCCAAGAATCAGCTTTTTTTAACCTCCAAAAAAGTCCTCCAAGAACCTCAGTTCAATGATGGGGGTGTATGGTTAAGGGTTGTGGTGCAAAAGTGAAGAACAATACACTCTTTAGGCACCAAATATAGAGATATAGAGAGATATATGCTTATGCCTTAGGAAAATTTTTTAGAACCTCTGCCATGGAGAGGGAGAGCCTCTCTTATAGAAAAAAAAAGGTTCAAGCTTCTTGAGAAGCTAAAACTTGGATGCAATCCCTCTATACATGTATGGAGGATACAGTCTGTGCCCTTCAGCTGGCACAGCTGGCATCCACACAGTCTGCCAAAACAAGGGGAGAGCTGCTGACCACTTAAAGTGGTCGGCCTGTTACTTGCAGTGATCAGCCGACCACTTCAAGTGGTCTCCCAGGAAAAAAGTGGTTGGCAGGGGGAATTGGTGGTCTCCACGCTGAAAGCAAGCCAATGGTGGGGTGGGAGACCAGAAAAGGTGGCCCAAAGACCAAGAAAACCAGTTTCTCGACCAGAAAATCGGCTGGCGGGAAGGAAAGTGGTCTCAAAGGGGAAAAACTAGTCTCCCACCCACCCTTTACCACCTTCCAAGCAAGGAAACAATGTTTGTGCCAAAAACAAACCAATACGGATGCAAAATGAGAGTTCGGGAGGCAAAGCGCGCAGCCGGGAACCTCGAAACCCAGCTGTTGAGCACCAAAAGTGGTATACGACCACAAAAGTGGTCTTCCAGACCACAGTGTCCTTCTAGATAGAGGAAACAAGGTGTGGTTCAAAAACCACGCCAAACGGAGAACGTTAAGCGGTCCCGAGACAAGGCGCATGGCCGAAGGCTCCGAAAATCGGGAACTGATCTCCAAATGGGAAAAAATGGTCTACGACTACAAAGAGATGGTCTACAAGACCTCTCCCTCCCTTCGGGAAGAGAAAACAAGGTTCGGTCCACAAACCGAGCCAAAGCACAAAGAGTTCAGAGACCCGGAGGCAAGGCTCTCAGCCAAAACTCCGAAGCTTGAAACGAGCACAACATGCACTATCACTGAGTGCTCAATCGATGACGTCTAAGTCTTAAGGTCGGTCAAACATGGGGTGTCTACACCAAGTCTCCTCCTCGACCTGCAGAATGGCTTCGTCTGGGAAAAGGTATTCTACCTCTTCATCCCTCTCTACTGGGTGATCTGCTAAGAATTCCGCTACAGCTCTTCCCTTGACCAACTTGCTAGTGACATACTTGAGATCAAATTTGGAGAGAAGAAAGAACCAACAGGCTAGCCTACCTGTAAGTGCTGGTTTCTCAAAGATATATTTGATGGGATCTAATCTCAAAACCAAAATTACGGAGTGAGCTAACAAGTAATGCCTCAACTTCCTGGTAGCCCATACCAAGGCTAGGGAAGCTTTCTCCAACGGAGTGTAGCGGGTCTCATAATCCAGCATTTTCTTGCTCAAATAGTAAATGGCATTCTCCACCCTATCCTTAGATTCCTGAGCAAGCATGCATCCCATAGTTATGTCTATGACTGATAGATACGGAATCAAAGGCTTCCTCGGCTCTAGTAGCGATAACACAGGCGGATTCTGAAGGTACTGCTTAATCTGCTCAAAGGCGAATTGACATCGATCATCTCATCAGAATTTCTTTCCTTTCTTCAGGAGACCAAATAGTAGTTCACAAGTCAAGGTTAAGTTGGAAATAAACTATCTTATGAGTTACACTTTACCTAGAAAGCCTCGCATCTCCTTTTTAGTCCTTGGTGGTGGCATTTCTAAGATGGTCATGATTTTGGAAGGATCTACTTCGATGCCCCTCTGTGTGATCAAAAAGCCTAGCATTTTCCCTACTGTTACGCCGAAAGTACATTTATGCGGATTCAACCTCAGTCTGTATTCTCTGATCCGTTGAAAGAATTTCTTCAAGGTGGTGTAATGGCCCTCTTTTTCTTTGGACTTGATAATCATGTCATCTATGTACAACTCAACCTCTTTATGGATCATATCATGCAGAATGGTGGTTACAACCCTTTGATAGGTAGCCCCGGCATTCTTCAGCCCAAACGGCATAACTTGATAGTAGTAGATACCCCACGGCGTAATAAATGCAGTTTTCTCTCTGTCCACGGGCACCATCAGAATCTAGTTATATCCAGAAAATCTGTCCATGAAGGATAACAATGCATGACCCATAGTGAAGTCCACTAATTCATCGATGTGCGGCAGGGGAAAGTTGTCCTTTGAACTGGGTCTGTTTAAATCTCAGAAGACCACACACACCCGGATTCTATCATCCTTTTTCGGCACTAGGACGATGTTGGCCAACCAAGTCGGATATTCAGATACTAACAAGAAACCTGCTTCGATCTGCTCGGTGACCACCTCCTTGATTTTCAACGCCCAATCCAGATTTATTCTTCGTAACTTCTGCTTGACGGGTTGGGCCTCAGGGTCAAGAGGGATCCAATGCTGTGCAATCTCAGGATCGATTCCAGGCATGTCTTCGTAGGACCACGTGAAAACATCTTTGAAATATTTTAATAAAGCGACTAAGCGCTCGCGCTTCTCCGAAGACAACATGGACCCGATCTGGACCAGACGCGGATCCTTCTTAGTACCCACATTAATAGCAATGATTTCATCAGAACAGGGTTTTGCTAACCTCTCCTCCTCTCGATTAATCAAGTCTTTCAAAACCAGAGGAATTCCTTCTTCTTCATTTTCATTAAAACTCTGAAAATCTTGGTCAGTGCAATAAACAAGCAGCATAGAGAAATACTCAGAATCAGCAGTGGCATTCTAATTCATAAGGTCCAGCTTTTCTTCGGTTACAACCGACTCAAAAGCATAAGAAAGCATCTGGGTTATCACCCCTAGGAATACCAGACTCAGACTCAGAAGAACCGGAATCTGATTCCAACTCCACAGACTCTATGGAATCAGATTCTAGCTCATCACCCGACTCAAAACTAGACAGGTAGTCCTCCTCCAACTGCCAGATAAGAGATGGTGCTTCAGATGCATCCAAAATGATGCTGGATGGGTTCACACCTAGTTGGTCCCCGATCATGGAGATGGTAAGGTTATCCCAAAGCTCTCTGAGTCGGCCGGAAGATCTATAAGGAGACATGCCAGTGCTGTCCTTACTCCAAGCTCGCGGTTGTCCGAGTCACTTTCCATGCTCTTTTCAGCTTCAGCATTTGGTTCAGCCTTTTCCTTGGCATCACTTTCTTGCAGCTGGAGGTCGAAGAAGATTTCGAAGCTGGGGACACGCTGCTTCACAAAATTCATCCAGGGCTCGAGAAAGTTGCAAAACGAGAAGTCTTCACTCTCCCGAACAAAGTGGCCATTCAGCGTTCCTCAGATTGGCCTGTGAACGAGCTCATAGTGTTTCCCAGCCTGTTTGGCTCTGGCTCTACCTGCCATCTCTTCTTTTTTCCTGACCAAATCCTCTTTGGTGGGTACATATCCCAGACTAAAGGCATGCGGATTATGCGGCACATCGGCCAATGCAGTGACACCTTTTGGCCACTTTTCTCAAGCCCCATTCCTGGCATATACTGTAGTTTGTTCATAACATAGATTGATTAGGCGCTGACATACATGCCCTCATCTGCTACCAAGATGGTCTGGACTACCTGGGCCTCAGCCAGCATAAACCCTGAGAGGAAAACATCCTTCTCACCATGAACGATCTCCAACACTGGTGTAGTTACCTCTGGCGGCGTGTGAATGGATGAGTTCCCAAAAACAATAGCCACTCCCTTCCCGTGAGGGTATTTCCACATTTGGTGGAGGGTAGAGGAGACTGTTTTCACCGGATGCAACCAAGGTCTTCCTAGTAGTAAGTTGAAGGTGGTCAAGACATCCAAGACATGGAACTCGACATCTTATTGAGCTGGGCCCACTTGAACTCTAATTTGCACCATGCCCATAACCTCCCTACTTGTATTATCATATGCCCGAATCACTTGGGCAGTGGGCACGAAGTTTGCTGGTTTAAGGCCGATGGCATAAGGTGTGCGAGAAGGACAGACGTAGATAGCTAAACCGGTGTCAACTAGCACCACTGGTACCCATTTTTCTCTGCACTCAATAGATATGTATAGGGGTTTGTTGTGAGCTAAGCCTTCCGGCGGCAGTTCTTTATCAGAAAAGGTGAGGGTTGGCCCGGCGCCACCTGGGAAGAACAATCCACAAGTTGTTCAGGGGTAGTGTCCATGGAGAGCTTAGCTTTGTCCATTGCTGATAACACAGCCTGTCGATGCATCCGGGAGGCCATAAGAAGACCCCAGATTGAGATGTCGGCTTGGATTTTCTTTAGTTGCTTTAACACTACCTCTTCCTCTAACTACTTCTCTTTCTGTTTCTCCACCTCTCTATCTTTCCCAAATGCCTTAGCTTGATCTAAGTGCGGTGGTTTAAAATACTGCCCACTTTTTGTCATGTGGTCAATCTCTTCAGCGTACTATGTGTTGTCTGGAAGGCACTCACCCCAGTTCTCGTCGGTATGGACTAGAAGTAGATCATCGTCCTCCCACCATACACCTCCGGCAGCCGACAAACAATTGTTCGGCTCCGTTTGTATCACTCTGTTTGTTCAGCTCCATTACAGCTTCCTGGTTGTCTTTAACCCTCTCTTGTATAAACTGCCTCAGCTCAGCTTCCTGTTCTATGTACACAGTACTCACAGTGCCCAGTTCTTGAGCTGAATTGTTCACGCCAGTGTTCTCCAGCAGTTTTTCCTTTTCATCGGCCATTCTGGCCACTACAACAATTCTTGCTCCTTTTTCTGCCGATTTTGTTTCAGTTCCTTCTTCTTTGTCGGGTTCATCACTCAACCACCCAGAGTTGTCCGCTGATCAATTTAAATCTACACATCCCCTTGATCTTGTTTGTTGAAGAACTGCCAGATCATCTAAACGTTGACTCGGGCCATCCTCTCTAACCACATTGACCTCTGCTACAATTGGCAATACCACTTCTGGCTTGACTTGTTCAATCAGCACAATGTAGCAACTTGGATCGTACTCCCTCTCAGACAAGTCCTCAGAGAACTCAGGTAACGGACTCGTACTCTCCTCTAAGGCCAGCCTCCCTTCTACACCAATTGTCACCACCACAGGTTTAGGTTGCAGTGGGGAGGTGTCCATCATGCACAAATCTGTGCTTTCAGGAATGAACACCGTCGGTCTGGATAGGTGAGAAGGGATAATATATACGCTGGGATCGTAAGGGATGGCCAGTGTATGGATTAGGTTTAGGTTGTGAGGTAAAAGAACTTGATTATGGGCTAGAAGAGGGTTGGTAGTTACATTTTCCTTTTGGGGTGGTGCAATCACCTTATTGTCAATGAGGTCTTGAATCTCATGACGCAGCCTGAAGCATTGGTTGATGTCATGACCGTGCTGCTGGTGAAACGCACAGTACTTGGCTAGGTTGTGTTTAGGTGGGAGAGCATCGGATAGTGGGCGTGGCTCTAGTGGTTTGAGGTGCTCTTTTTTTATCAGCACTTTCATGGCTTGAGATAAAGGCATGTAGAGTGGGGTAAAGACCCACTGAGATCAGGCATGGTTATTTGAAGTTTGTGGTGCTTTATTGGCAAAGGGATTGGCGGTCTTGGTTGTGGTGGTGACAACGATCACATCAGACGGCCGCACAGCTGTGCTGCCACTGGTGGCTGCATTGGAACTGCGCACAAAAGGCCTCTTGGCCTGCTTTTTCTCATTAGTAATCAACCCCTGTTTCGTGGCATCTTCAATCTGAACACCTATCTCATGGAGCTCGGTGAATGTGTTCAAAGGTAGGACGATCATTTTCTGCAGCAACTTCACATGCAAATTGCGGACTATCATCCTTATCTAATCTTTCTCGGAAGGTCGTGTGGTCATCATTGAAGCCGTAGCCCTTCATCTCGTCACGAATTCTAAAAAGCCTTCCTTCAGCTCTTGGCGCGTTGCTTCGAGACCATGAGTTGTGACCTCAATTTGTGTGTTGTATGAGTATTGTGTAACGAAGGCCTCAGCCATTTCCTCCTAACTCTGCTTCACAGAATCCTCCAGCTTTGCATACCATATAGCTACTATTGCTGACATAGTCCAGCCAAAGAGTGAGAGTTTCTACAGTCTGCTCAGGCCCATCAGCCGCAGGATGTCTGAAAACAGCTAAAGATGAACCATGGGGTCTCTAGAGCCTTGAACCGATCGATGTGTGGCATTTTGAACCGATCTAACAGTGTCACCACAGAGTCGGTATATCCATCTTCTATGTCAGGGATAGCGTTCACACCCTGCGCCCTCTTGAAGAGCTTCTCCAGTTTGTTGACTTTAAGCACGGTCGGGTCAACTTCAAACTCAAATGGAGCCTCAGTCTGATACACAAGTACTTTGGAGGCTTGTAGTGGGATCGGCTCTACCAGATTGCCGTCATTTTCAACATGGGCAGTGGCTCCGGGTGCTGAGATACCCGTAGGAGGTGCATGAGATATAGAAGTCGCTGCCGACTGTGGTTGTTGTCATTGCAGCCTGTTTATTATCTTAGCCTGACGTGTTATGACTTCGGCCTGACGAACAGCATCTTGCTACATAGTTTCAACTGTTTGCTGAAGGTGATGGATTAGGTCCTCCATGCTGACTCGGGGATATTGTGCCATCGGAATGGGCGAGTGATCTTGTACTAGACTATATGTAGAAGACTGAGCCTGACTAGATGCAAGTGAAGTGAGGGGTGACTGCTGTAGAAATTGAACCGGTGAACTCTGCCTTACTCTCCTCCGTCTAGTAACCGGCGAGAGCGAAGTAAATGCAAGTTGTCCCCTAACAAGATCTCCGGCTTTGTAAAGCCTTCTGACGCAGGTCCAAAGTGCTTAGGGGATATCCAAACTATCTGAAGCTATGGTGTTATACTACCTAACAAAAGGAAATAAAGCAAAAAGAAGACAGTAATCAGAAACCGCACAGAACCTCAGCTCAGATGTTAACAACACACAGATGTAATCAAAGTAGTAGGACTGCACTCAACACTAAATTCTGCCCCCAAAACAGATACCCAACTTGCAATTGATATGTACGTTCCTATACAGTTTCACTGTAAAGCACATACCAGTTAAGTGACAACCAAAACACCACTATGAGAGGGTAGGGTTACCCTGTCCTAGTTTCATCAAGAGCTAGGGTTCACTAGTCAAACAAAGCGATTTCACCCAATCCTGTTTTTTGGGTAAGCATCCTGTCCTAGTTTGGAACAGTCTCTATGGCTTTCGATATGCAACTAGGCCAAATGGACAAAAAAAGAGTACCTCAGCAAGACTACCCAATATACCTCTCGCGCCTAACACCGAGAAGTGAAAGAAGGATCAAACGGTACAGCGGTAGTCCAGATCCAAGGGTTGTGTTCCCATCATGGCAGAGCCCATGATCGGTCAGCCTTTTGGCAAGCTTTTCAGGCAAGCCTTCGGCAAATCGTCCAGGAATAACAGATGACAAAAATAGTGACTTAAATGCACCAATGCAAATGTAATGCAAATAAACATATAAGTGTAGGTAAAATTTCATATCATGATTTTCAAGTCAAGTTCTCTAAGTTCCCCAACGGAATCGCCAGAAACTGTGGCTCGACTTTTTCGCGCCCCCTTTCAGAAGTTCAAATTAAACCCTACAGTATTGGACACCCGCGGTTCTGAATCTGATTCCACAAGTGCAATGTGAAATAGATAAACACCAAAGAGTCCCAATCCGGCAAATCTTTTGGAAAATCGATTTTGAATCAAATTGCCAAAAATGGACTGTTTTGCTAGATACAGAGTCATCACCTAAATATTTTATTTTGGAAAAATTTAGGAAACCCATGACTCTTGCCAAAGGCCACGTGTCCGTCATCACCAAGATTGTCTCGGCTCGAGAACTTAGATACGAGAGGGGAAGGTCATGAATACATTTGAGCACCCCCACTCACTCGATCAAAGATCTGCCTCTACTAATCATGATATGATTTTTATATACATTATATGCTCTTGTTCCGATTGATTAGTCTAGCATTACTATGTGATTCGCACACACACAAATATAGACTAACTTGCAAGAATCGGAACATTTCGATTCATGTTTGTTTTGAAAATTGTTTCGAAATATGTACCACTTGAAAAAGCGATCGCATATAAACATTACTCAAATTATTCTAATTCAAGCAACTAGCCTTCATCCACAGGCATTCAAGCAATTTATCAATTAAGCATTTAGCCTCATGGAAAGCATGCTAAACATGGCAACAATCACACGCATGCGATATGCTAAAGCCAGTAAAGACTCACCTAGTACTCCAAGCCAAAATAAGCAAAAGAGTTAGAAAAAATGCATGATTCCTAACTATGCGATATGACTAATACAACGTATGCAAAAATGCAACTAATAGGCTCGGCTATTAATCATGACATATGAAGCAATGAAATAGCATGCGGTCTAAGCACGTATTCAAAGAAGTATTTAACGAAAATGCAATTAGAATGATGAACTGAGCCTCGGTGCATGCAATACAAATGAATGCAAACATGGAGTATGCTAAACAAAACTTGATGTCCCTAAATTAACCATCGTAAGCTAGTAAATAAAAGGGAGAAAGACGTACAGTTGGAAGACATGCACATTATTACATCGTGCTCTCACGAAGGAGAGTCTGAATAAACTAAGCTAATTAACTAACTACTTAAAGCTAAGCCAATTAAGCTAACTATTACAAACTGAAATAAATAACTAGCTAAAGTACTTAGCTACTTATTGCAACAAATGAATCAACTAACTATTCTAGTTAACTAACTAATTACAAAACGAAATTGAATAACTAATTAACTGACTAATTAGCTACAACACTTTACAAAATTAAATAGCTATAACTAATTAATTACAACAAATAGCTAAGCTAAGTATTTAAACTTAAACAAGCTCGGAATACAGGGAATGCTCATGTACGTGCTCGATTTCCACCCGAAAAGCCACTGTTTTGCTTTTGGAGAGCCTTTGTTGCACAATAGAACACTAACACTGTTGCCCACTTCCAGAATGACTCTGCTCTGCCTTACAAACATGCTGCTGAATTTTGCATGAGTGGCTGGCCGGCCAGTGATGAGGGTTGTTGGCCACCAGTGATAGCCGGCCGGCCATCAATGGTGGTTTGCTGGCCACCTGTCGGCCATGGAAAGTGGCCTGCCAGCCACTGCTGTCCAGTTCACCTTGCTGCAACAGAGGACAAACAGAGCAATGCACAGGGTATTTCAAGGGTTTGTTTGCATAATTCACCCATCCTTTTCATGAACAAATCAAAGGAGTAGTGAGCTTAAGCCACAAACCAACAACTCAAGCAATTTCATTGCATGATGGCTTGTGAACCAAAGTATGCAAGTTCAATAAATGCAACAAAATGAGACTCTCAAAACCACCTCCTTATCATGCATGATCAAGGGAAGTGATGACCTTGGAGACTTAAGTCATTTCATCACTAGTGAGTATGAAATGGCCCAAGTTTCCATGTGTTCAATTAACGTCTGATTGAACACAACCAAATTATTATCTTTCACCATTTTTAGCCTCAATTTTAGTCCACTTTAAATTACCAACCATCCTTTAATCAATTGAGTCCAAATGGTGAGTTTAAGTCCTCTAATGGAAAGAAGGCTCAAACCAAGAGTTAACTTAAGACATGAAAGAGATGTCATGCCGTTGATAATGAACCCCTAAAAAGGATTAAACCATTAAGCATGACAACCTCAATCTCATGCTTAAAAAACTAGAGGCTTGAAACAACTCTCAAAGCAAAACAAAAGCCAAGAAAAGAGGGCGGTTGCAGAGAATATTACTGCTGAAAATGAGTGAGAAAAGTATAAATAAATGCTGTCAACTCAAATAAGGTGGTGTCTAAGGCCTAGAACACCAAACTTATGAGAACTATTGCACTATAAGCATGCGAAACAAAGCTCAAATGCAACTAACAGCCCAAAATAGTGATACAACAGTCTAGAATAAGTCCTAAAACATGCTGAAATTGAGTTAAAAATAGGTAGATTAATATGCTAAAATATGGCACAAACTAGGCTAGTAAGCAAGACACAAGGAGGGGAGGCTAATCCCTCCAAATTTGGACTTCAAAACATGATTTTGGCCACTGAAATAACTCTGAAAAATAGTGTTTAAAAGCTCAAAAAAAGATGATGCAAGGGTGGGAAACACAAGGGCAAAGGCCTCCAAAACAAGGTACAAAGAAGGGCTATCAACCCCTTAACCCTTAATGGCCTTAGAACCCAAGTTTCAGCCCAAAAATATAGGTTTTACAACCCAAAATTAGTTGGAAAATAGCAAGTAAATAGTAGATAAAGCAATCAAATTGGCAAAGCCTTATACCTCTTGAAGAGAAGAAGCAATTCAAGCAACAAAACCAAGACAACACACCCTTCAAGAGCTTAAACCAAGCTCAAAAGTGCCCCAGCTCAAAGATGATAAGGTTTGGTTAAGGGTGTATAGGCAAAGGTTGAAGATTTGTAGGCAAAAGTGTAGGAATTTACTAGAGAGAGAGAGAGAGAGAATTGTAGAGAGAGGGGAAAAATTTTGATCTCAAAATTTTCTAACCTTAAAACACGAGAGAGAGGTCTCCTATAAATAGAAAACATGAATTCTCCTCAAGGATATCCAGCCCTACATGTGGGTGTAGATGTATGCATCTATGCAAATAGTTAGCACAACTGTCACAAAATATCTACAAAAGAAATTGGTGGCCGACCGGCCATCAGTGGTGGCCGACAGCCAAAAAGTGATGGCCGGCAGGCCACCAAGAGCTGTAGGATTGAAAGACCAAGGCATGGTCCAAGAATAAGGCAACAGGGGTGTAGGGTTTGAAAGGCTCAAAGTTGTGGCATTTTGCTGAGGACTTCAAGCATTGGACGAGCATATACGTTCATCATCGGGTGTGCATGTGATGGTATCCAAGTCACAAGGGCTGTCAAAAATGGGGTGTCTACACATACCAATACTTGATAGAAAACTATTATTATAGGCAAATTCTACCAAAGGCAAATGCCTCTTCCACGACCTCTTAAAATCTAGAACGCAAGCCCGAAACATGTCCTCTAAAATTTGAATGGTGTGCTCGAACTGCCCGTCGGTTTGAGGATGATAGGCAGTACTAAAAGTCAACTTAGTGCCTGTAGCTTGAACTTTCGTGCTCCTTTTGGATACAATAATCCTACAGTTCGGACTCCCATGGTTCTGAATTTGATTCCACAAGTGCAATGTGAAATAGGTAAACACAAATGAGTCCAAATCTAGCAATTCTTTTGGAAAATCGATTTTGAATCAAAATGCCAAAAATGGACTGCTTTGCCAGATACAGAGTCGCCACCTAAATATTTTTGGAAAATTTAGGAAACCCATGACTCGTGCCAAAGGCCACATGTCCGTCATCACCAAGATTATCTTGGCTCGAGAACTTAGGTACGAGAGGGGAAGGTCATGAATTGAGTATCTCACTCGCTCGATCAAAGATCGGCCTCTACTAATCATGATGTGATTCTTATTTACATTATATGCTCATGTTCCGATTATTAGGCTAACATTACTATGTGTTACACACAAGTATAAACTAATTTGCAAAAATTGGAACACTTTGATTTAATGTTTGTTTTTGACAATTGTTTTGAATATGTACCACTTGAAAAAGTGATCTCATATGCACATTACTCAAATTATTCTAATTTAAGCAACTAGCCTTCATCCACAGGCATTCAAGCAGATATATCAATTAAGCAATTAGCCTCATGGAAAGCATGCTAGACATGGCAACAATCACACTTATGCAAATATGCTAAAGTGATGAAAATGCTCACCTAGTCTTTCGAGGCGAGCCAAAACAAGCTAAATAATTAGAAAACATGCATGCTCCTAATTAATGCAATATGACTAATGCAACACATACAAGATGTAATTAAATAGGCTCAGGTACTAATTATGACATGTGAATCAATTTGATAGCATGCGATTTTAAACAAGTATTCAACGAAGTAATAAATGATAATGCTTGTTAGAATGATGAACCGAGCCTCGATTCATGCAAGACAAGTGGATGCAAATCATGGAATATGCTAAAATAAACATGATGTTCTAAGCTATCCATCGTAAGATAAATAAAAGGGAGAAAGATGTGGGGTTGGAAGACATACACATTATTACACTTTGCCCTCGTGTAGGAGGGTCTGAATGAATGAACTAGCTAAGCTACTTAACTAATTATTACAAACCGAATGAAATAAATTAACTATACTAGCTAATTATTACAAGACCGTAAATTCACTACCTATATTAGCTAATTTAATTAAATACAACACAAAACTAACTAGCTATTTTAACTAATTAGTTACAAGTCCGCTACTTTAAGTACAACATACTATCATTACAACATTATTTTAACGGATCCCAAGAATCGAGGAATGGTTCATGCATGGATGTGGATTTCCACCCGAAAGTACTCTCCGTTTTGCTACCAGAATGCTTCTATTTGTCAGCCAAAAACTTGCATTGTTTTGCCTTAGCCTGTGCTCTATTCTGCTAAAAAAATAGAGACTACCTGGTTGAAAAAAAAAAGTGGCCGGCAGGCCAGAAGTGGTGGCCGGCCGCCCAGTAAAAGTGGCCTTCCGGCCACTAATGTTGCATTTCTTCTGCTGCAAGAGACAATAAATAGAGCACAAACAGAGCATCCTCAGGGGATGTTTGTCCACCCTACCCCTCCTTGTCATCAAACAGCTCGAAGGAGTGGTAGGCTTGATTCGCAAGCCATCAATTGGCGCAAATTCATTGCGTGATGACTTATGAACCAAGGGATAAAATTTCAATAAGTGCACAATAACAGACTCTCAAAACCTCCACCCTATCATGATTTGATCAAGAAAAGTGGTTGACCTTGGAAACTTGAACCATTTCATCACTAGCAAGTATGCAATGACTCAAGTCTCTATGTGTTCAATTAACGTCCGATTGAACACCAAATTATTTTATTGTCTTGCTTCATTTTACTCCAATTTTATTACTCCATTTTAATTACCTTCCATTCATTAATCAATTAAGTCCACTATTAGAGAGAACTGTCAAGCCAAGTACTGTTTTAGGCATGAGAGAGGCACAATGCTGTTGGTAATGAATCCCCAAAAGGATTAAACCATTAAGCACAATACCTCTATCTCAAGCTTAAACAAGCAATAGGTTTGAAACAACTCTCAAAGCAACGGAAAAGCCAAGAAACGAGGGAGGTTGCAGAGATGATTAGAGGTTAACACAAGTATGGAAAACAAGAAATAAATGTTATCAATTCAAATAGGTTGGTGGCTAAGGCCTAAACCACCAAGCCTATGAGGACGATTACACTATAAGCATACCATACAAAGCATGAATGATTCTAACACATAAAAATAGTCCTAAAAAGTACTGGAATGAAGACAAAAACAACTACAACAACAAGCTAAAATATTGAGGGATTAAAACTAACACACAAGCACAAGGAGGGGAGGCTAACCCCTCCATTTTTGGGACTTCAAAACATGATTTTGGCCTCTGAAAAACTCTAAAATTTTAGGGTAAAAAAAGCTCAAAAACAGTTGATGAGAATATGGGAAACACAAGGACAAAGGTCTTAAAAGAAAGGTTCAAAGAAGGGTTGTCAACCCCTCTACCTTTAATGGCCTTAAACCACAAGTTTCAACCTAAAAGTAAAGGTAATAAATAGCTCAAAAACAGCAAGAAAATATGAGAAGAAGATGGTACAAAAGCACTAGAATGTATACCTTTTGAAGATGAATGATCCCTTGAGTTACAAACCACTAATTTCACACCCTCAAGAGCTAAAATGCAATCTCAAATCACCTCAGTAAAGAACTCTCAAGCTTTGGTTTAGACTATCTAGGCAAACGTTATGTAAATTGTAAGTGAGAGAGAGAGAGAGAATTTTTTCCAAACTTTTGCTCTTCAAAAATATTTTCTCACTCCAAAATTTTTGGCCATCTATATGTAGAAATATATGAGAGACCCTCGAAAATATCCTTGCAAACACAGCTGGAATGATGCATGTATCTGTGGGGACAACTGGCATAAAATATCTGGTTTTTACACTAGTGGCCGGTAAGCCACTAATAGTGGGTGGCCGGCCACCAAAAGTGGGCGGTAGGTCACAAAAGTGGGTTTACAAGCATAAGTGGCTAGCAGGCCACTAAAAAGGGGAGGTCGCCACTAATATTGGGCGGCTGGAGTCACAAGTGGGCCTGCAGGCACCCAGATAGTTAAGCTTAAAAAATTGTTGTTTTGGTCCAAAACAAGGCGCAAAGGTTATCGGTTCAACACTGAGGTTTCCTGCTGAGGAAATCAAGCATTTGACAAGTGTACACATTCATAATTGAGTGATCCATCAGTGGCGCCCAAGTCTCAAAGGCCGTCAAAAATGGGGTGTCTACATTGCCCCAAACACCCTATAGGCTCTGCTACAACCGAGCTGTAAAATATGGATCCCTATCTGAGACAATAGTTACTAGGACCCCATGAAGTCGCACTATATCTCTAACATACAGATTGGTAAGGTAGCCTACCAAATCACTCGTGTGGATAGGTATAAAGTATGCAGATTTGGTTAACCGGTTGACTCACATCCATACAGTGTCATTACCTTGTTGAGTTCTCAGAAGACCCACAACAAAATCCATCGTGACATGCTCCCACTTCCACTCAGCTATAGGTAAGGGTTGTAACAAACTTGCTAGTCGCTGATGCTCGGCCTTCACTTATTGACAAGTAAGGCACCTCAAAACAAACAAGGTAACATCTCTCTTCATTCCCCTCCACCAAAACTGGTGACTAAGGTCGTGATACATTTTCGTGCCTCCCGGGTGTACCGCAAGGCGTTAGTGGTGGAACTCTCAGAGTACCTCCTCTCTACAAGACTCTGGCACAAAAAGGCGGTCTAGATATCTCACACTCAAGCCCAAATGGACATTCAATCCATTCTCTACCTTTCTACTGGATATCTTCCCTCAGATAGTCTTTACTTCATGATCATATTGTTGTGCCTTTATAACCTGGCTAACTAAGGTAGGTTGCATAATTGCGGTAAATAAAATGGCCAACTCAACGGACTCACCAAGGTGCAAGTCAAATTCACCGATGGCGCCCAATATCTCCTACTCCCGGATGGAAATATTCGCTACTTTACTCATGGATTTCCCACTCAAAGCATCGGCCACTACGTTGGCCTTCCCCAGATAATAATGCAACTCAAAATGATAATCCTCCATAAACTCTATCCATCTCCTTTGCCTCAAATTCAAACCCTTTTGTAAGAATAGATATTTTAGACTCTTGTGATCAGAAAACACCTCAAATCTCTCCCCGTATAGGTGATGCCTCTAGATTTTTAAAGCAAATATCACTGCCGCTAGCTTTAAGTCGTAAGTAGGACAGTTTCTCTCGTGTTTTTAACTGACGTGAACCATAGGCTACCATTTTCCCTTCCTGCATCAATACACAACCCAAACCCCTCTCTAAAATGATCAAAACTGGAGCAGTTGTAAGTCTAACCTTGAGCTCTTGCAATGAATTTTCGCAAGCCTCACTCCACACAAATATAACCCCTTTCCTCGTCAATCTAGTCAATGGTGAGGTCAATCTAGAGAAATCTTTCACAAAATGTCGGTAATACCCAGCTAAGCCCAAGAAAATCTAGATCTCAAAGGTTTTTTAGGTTGTTCCCAATCTTACACTACGTTCATTTTAGATGAGTCTATAGTCACCCCTTTCCCGGACACCTCATGGCCTAGGAACTTAATTTCGTTAAGCCAAAACTCACATTTCGCAAATTTAGCATATAACTGGTGTGCTTTAAGCAACTCAAGTACAACCTGCAAGTATTCTTCGTATTTCTCTCGGAGGGTGAGTAGACTAAGATGTCGTTGATGAAGACAACCATAAATCGATCTAAGAACTCACAAAAGGCTCGATTCATCAAGTCCATAAATGAACCAATGCATTGGTTAGCCCAAAAGGCATCACTAAGAACTCGTAATGGCCATACCGCGTGTGAAATGCCATTTTCTAAATATCCTCCTCCTTTACCCTCAACTAGTGATACCCCGATGTCAAATCAATCTTCGAAAAACAACGCAACCCATTTAACTGGTCAAACAGATTATCTACTCGCGGTAATAGGTACTTGTTCTTAATAGTTACCTGGTTTAACTTTCGGTAGTCTATAAACAGTCGCAATGTGCCATTTTTCTTCTTTACAAAGAGAGTCGATGCTCCCCAATGCGAGGTGCTAAGGCGAATGAAACCCTTATCTAACAAATATTGAAGTTGCACATTCAACTCACACAACTCGACTAGTGCAAACCTATATGGTGCCATAGAAATCAGAGCTATGCTTGGAGCTAAGTCGATAGAGAATTCAATCTCTCTGTGTGGTGGTAACTCTATGAGATCTTCTAAAAAAAATATCCAGATACTCTTGAACTACTCTCGACTATTCACCATGAACTGTACTACCCTCATCAGCTACCGAGATGGAAAAAGAAAACTTAACTCTCCTCGATCCCCAATGTCATACAACAAAGGAGTAGGCCTATCAACCCAATTACACAGAAACTAGAAGTACTCTCCTGATGGTGTGTACACTAACACCCTTATGCGAAGGCAATTTATCAAAGCCCGGTAATCAGTCAACCAATCTATACCCAGAATTACATTAAAACCATGCATATTGAGAATAACAAAATCGAAAGAGAGTCGACGATCTGTGACCTCAATCTCATAGGAGCGGCATATTCTACCCAATGCCACTCTGCCCCTAATAGGTGTCTTAACCAATAGAGGAGGCTCCAACAACTTAGACTCCAACTTTAAAGCAGATGCAAAAGAAGACGACATGAAAGAAAGAGATGCACCAGTATCAATCAACACATTGGCAATAGAGTTGAACATCAAAAAGTTACCTCTCATACCAAAAGGTATTGGCAACTAATCTGGCGTGGTAATAGCTTACACACACCCTAAAGGCCTCTGATCTACCTACTCACCCCTCGGAGTATAGGCTTGATATACGGATTGAGCCGAAGTGGCTCCCTGATTGGCCCTTGAGGCTTATGTTGGCTAATGGCTCTATGTCTGTCTCAAACTATACGCACCAGATATGCCACCAGATTAAGGGCGAACCTCCTCAAGTGCCTCGACTACCCACACTG
This sequence comes from Camellia japonica, assembly GCA_030407325.1. NCBI lineage: Eukaryota > Viridiplantae > Streptophyta > Magnoliopsida > Ericales > Theaceae > Camellia > Camellia japonica. The sequence goes on along the minus strand of JAPPVO010004978.1, from coordinate 8,822 downwards.
ATAACAGGTAGGCGGTTGACCACTCCCCTGACTCTAGCTCGGAGGATGAGTTGAAGATAATGTAGATTGCTGCCCTCCTTCTCTCTGTGGGCAAACTGAAGACTTGTGGCCCAACTAACCACACTTGAAACAAGTAAACCCACCCTGGTTACCTCTCCCCGAACCCAAACTTAGCACAGGAAAGGTAGATCTAGATTGTGTAGCCTGGGACTGCTGTGGGGTGGAACCCTTTGGGCGTTTGTTGTCCCTTGCATCCCCCTGAATATCCTGACTCCTCTACTTAGAGCCCCCCATCCACTCTTCATGTCTGGATCACCTTCTCTAGATGGGCCGCCGCCTCCACTAGATAATCGTAATCACTAATCATAGACCTGGCCATCTTAAAAAGGAGCTCGGTCCTTAACCTCTTCTCGAACTCGATGTAATGACGTTCTTCCATCACCACAAGTTTCGGGGCAAACCTCAAAAGGTTAGTGAAAGCCGCCTCAAACTCAGCCACTGGTGTGTTCAACTGTTTGAGCTTCAAAAGTTGCTCCTTCAACTTCTCTCTAATAGTGGGCGGCAAGCACTTATCCTAGAAGGCATTGACAAAAGCCTCCTAAGTCACCCCGATACGACCTCTCACATACTTCTACCATTGACCTGAATCGCCTTTAAGTTGAAAAGATGCCAAGATCACCCTCAAACCGTCATCCTCAATGCCAAGCATCTCGAACATTTTTACCATCTGCTCAAGCCACTCGTCAGCCTTCAGTGGCTCCTTTAGATCCCTAACAAACTTATTTGGATTCAACCGAAAGAACTCTTTTTTCAAAAAAGATGGCCATGTCTCTACAACATGGGCCTGGACTTGATTCTCAGCCATGAGAATGTCCATGGATTCCCATAACACTCCTGCCATTTTGTGGGCTAAGGTGCCCTTGGCTTGCTGACCAGCTTGCTCGGCCACGTTGGCCTGACCAACTCCCTCCTCTTGTGTCGGAATTTCATCCGATATAGGCACCTCTTGCCGCCTAGGCCTGCCACTCCTACCACCACCGCATCCGCATCTTGACATTTTAATAAAGGCAACACAATAATTTGGGACATTTATAAATGTGCCGAAGCTAATTCACTCACATCCTAATACGGTGGACAACAAGTAATTCATTCCACATAAGCACCGAGTCATATAGTCATAAACGAATTTCCTTTCTAGATAATTATCGTTCTGCGATATTGCTAGAGTTCCAGTTAGAATTAGTAGAGATCAAGTGCTCTTCTAACGGGACTTCTAAAAACTCATTAGACAAAATCAATATCTTAGAAACCAAATCCCATACTCATCTAGTCACATAAACATATTATCACATAGCATACTAGGTTTACTTCTAATATCATCTAGCAAAATAAACCCATTGTGGTAAAAACCATGTCCCATGATCCCAAAGTATTCAAACCCGGTAGCTCTGATACCAAGTTGTAATGCCCAAAAAAAATAACAACAACCCAACTTATGATATTCAAGGGAGAACAGAAACTTAGGTAATATTAACTTTCTATTGATATCCTTTTTCAGTACAAAATGACACTTCTTGAGTGACCAAAACATCATTCGAGCACACAATGACCCTCTCCCAGAAGTTTTGCAGGCTGCAGAAGATCGCTCGAGCGAAGATCATCCTACTCCCAGTAGTTTTGCAAATCTGCAAAAATACTGAGAGAACTCAAATGCCGCTCGAGCGTAGGAAAGACTACTTGTGCGAACCTGAAGAAAACAAACATGAATTCCTTTTGAAAAACGAACTACCAACCTGTTCACAACACAACCAACAACTCCAAACAACCAAACTCAACAACCACAAGACAAGATGGAGTATAGACAATGATAAAGAATATCGGATCCTGGATCCAAGAACATGAAAGGATCAGATCTAACCCAAGCCGTTATATTTTATTTTATTTTATTTTATTTTGTTCGTGTAGAATGTAAAAATGTATTTTTTTTAGAAAAAAAATTTAAAATTACAAACAACCAAAAAAAAAAAACAAAACAAAACAAAAAAAAAAAAACACTCAAAAAATCATATTCAAACACCACTTGAAAAACAAAGAAAAAGTTAGTTGAATTGTGCCATAATGGCAACCATAATACATACATGCAACTCACTCCTTTATGGCTGATCATTGAGATAGCGATATTACCTCCCTTTATCTTTACTCATATGTTACAATCTGCAGAGATGCTCTATCATTAGGCCACTCAAGTTGTCGCTTAAGGTTTACAATTTTTTTTTTAATAAATAAAGTCCCAATTGTTCAAAGACTTAAATAAAATCTGATTTTAATATTTAACTCAAGACCTCCCCAAATTTTGAGCCATTACTGGCGATCCATTCATGTGGGATATCAAAAGTATTAATAATTTTCAAATAATCTTGAGCCATTATCTCGTTAATATTGGTAAGTATCAACCATTATATATAAAATTAATAATTGAAATGTGCAATTATGCACCAACAAAAACAAATAAAATAAAAATAAAAAAATCAATGTTATATTTGGTTTATTGGAATATAAATGAAATAAAATAGAATGCTCATTTTTTATTATCTACATAAAATGACCATTCAGTTAGATGATAATATTTGTAATATATTTTTTATTTTTTCTTCGCAAACTAAACATGAAAATTGATATTTTAATAAAATGATCATTTCATTGCATTTTATCTCCATTTCAATAAAATAAATTGCTTAAAGATTCCCCTCGATGGGGGAATTTATTAGAATCCTCTTCTGAAGTATTCATATCTTAACTAGTCCATAAGATATTCGTGTATTCTAATAAGTCCAATTATTTTAGACATTTGATCTATCAAATCCTAATTATCATATTTAAAGTACTTTTTGGACAATTTTGCCCCTACAAATATTTTTTTGAACCCTTAGCAACTTAGTAATATGAACATTTATATTTGATAGTGTAAACATTAATACGCGTTGCACCATATTATTATTAGGGGTATTTTGTCATCCATCTATACTATATATTATAGCAAATGGACATTTTGTGAGGAGCCTTGTGAGAGCTCCAAAACTTCCAACTAAATTTTTGAATTACAAAATAATTTTAAAAAATGCTATTGGCTAATACATTAATATAATAATTATAAAAATACTAATTATTCTATGATTTATGTTTTTCAAAAGGAAAGTTACAAAAAAAAACTCTTTCTTAATTTATCCAAACCTACAAAAATTCAAAATGATAGATTAAAATTCCTTCTTCCTTATCTTTTTTCTTCAATTTATTCTCTCTCTATACAAAACCCTAGCTGTTACACAATCGAACTTAAATGTTTATTAGCAAAATATGTTTTCTTCTAGAATATTTTCTATTGGCTAAAGTACTCATTAAAAAGTTAATGTTTTGGGTTTTTCTAAATGTTTTTAGAGAAATATGATAGAGTATTTGTGACAATTCAATATGTAAAGAAGATACCTCCATATTCATAATTAAAAAATAAAAATAAATTATAGCGATCCGGGTTTTACCCCTTGTGTACAGTGATCCAGACTTGTTTCCGTGGATGTTAGTAGTTGCTTATATCGTGTTTGCATCCTTTTGTACTTTGTATTTGAGTTATAGGATGTATTGGGCAGGTTTGTTACAGGTCGGTTGAACTTAGAAACCAACAGTAGTTGCCCAGATTTTTGCCTTCACGCTCGAGCGGAGCTTTTGACGCTCGAGCGGGCCCTTCATTATTGCTTCTTCGCTCGAGCGTGTGTTTTAACGCTCGAGCGTGATTTTCCATCTCCCAGTATTTCCTCTGCAGTGTTAGATGCTCGAGCGGGCGTTTTGACGCTCGAGCGTGAGTTTGTGTGTGACGCTCGAGCGGGGAGTTTTGCGCTCGAGCGGGGACCTGGTTCAGCAAAAGTTATGGGACTGTGCATCCGTCGCTCGAGCGGGATTTTTGACGCTCGAGCGGGAGTCTATGAGTGACGCTCGAGCGGGGTTTTCCACGCTCGAGCGGGGCAATTTTTATATCAACTTCAGGATTCTACTTTTTGAATCACTTTTTCACATCATTTCTCTCTCTTACTTTTCCAAAACTCCATTGTTGAGCCTCTCTCTCTAGAACCTTGCCTTCTCTCTAGGTATTGATCTAGTAGGAGTTGTTTCCTCACCTTTGGCCTTTACAAAAAGGTTGTTGATTGTCGAGGGCTATCTTTTGATCCAAGAATCTCGGGATTTGGAGCATTTTCGTTTTCTTCATCTTCTTCGTTGGGTGTCAACTTTTGAGGTAAGGATTCCTACTCACTCTTATGGTCTTTGACATAGATTTTTGGTTGTTTTGGTAAAGTGTTGAAGTTGGGTCAATTTTGAGACTTAGGGTTTCAAAATGTTAAAAGAGGGTTTTGTTATTTTGATTCTAAAAGTGTATTTTGGGTTTCAAAATAATGGTATTGTTGTTGGTTGTCGATTTTTGGACCATTGGGTTGTTATTGAAAGAAGGGGTAGAAAACCCTAATTTGTTGTATAAATTAATTGGTATAATTAATTTGGAAAAGTTGTGGATTTATGGAATTGAGTTGGAAACGATGAAATTGACTCATTATATTGTGAAATGGTGGAGTTGAATTTGTTAATCGCTCACTTTTGAAAACATTGATATTTCATCTGTTAAAACTTTTATTATCTGTTTAGAAATAATTGCTTGGGCTACCGGTGGAGGGTAGTTTTGATCGTTGTAGACAATGCATGATGATTAGGCAAACTAAAACTAATCAATTGGATGTGTCATAGAGTATGACGATTGATAGAATACATTAACGTTATGTATTGTTTGATTGAGTATATGACCTATGCGTATATACGTTGTGTATGTGGGAGGAGATAGGGGATGTACTCCACGGTTTAGGGAAACATAGGGGATGGACCTCTAAACCGGATGTTGTTTGGGAGAACATAGGGGATGGACTCCGTTGATACAGCTCATATGCTTGTCAGTTAATGTATTGATACAGCTCATATGCTTATCTATGGAAGTGTTGATATAGCTCATATGCTTATCTGTTGAGGTGTGGATACAGCTTGTATGCTCATCTATCGAAATGTTAATATAGCTAGTATGCTTATCTAATGTAAAATGGGAAATGTTTAATATGGGTCGCTATCTCATGTTAGTTGTTGGCCAGGTTCTGAGCCTTTGTGGTGAATTGTGAACATGATAAGAAATGGAAAATGAAAGGAAACATGGACATAGTGGTCATGTAATGGAAATGGATTATGAATTGATTTATGGGAATTAAACATTTATCAATTGCTAATGTCATAGTTATTGCTCATACTGTGTTTAGCATATCTCTACTGGGCGTTGACTCACCCTATAAGGGACATTATTTTCAGGAACAGGTAGCATGCCACCTCCAAGGACATAGCTTGGATGATGAGAGAGTTGAAGACTCTTTTTGTTTGTATTACATGTATATCAAGCCTAGGGCTTCTTCTGTATAGAGTTAGTACTCTTCTTTTGTGTAACCAAGTGTTGACTTGAAAAGCTGTAAGCCCGTAAGGCACTTGCTTTTGTTGTTAACATGTAATACTGTTGTAAGAACTACTCTGATGAATAGAAATGGTTGATTTCTCTTATGTCAATGCATGTCTAAAATGTTGGGTTTTATATATTATTTTGAGGGCGTTACAACTTGGTATCAAAGCGTACCGGGTTCGAATACTTTGGGTACGTGGGAAGTGATTAGTATCACAATGGGTTTGTCTCGCTTGTTAGAGACCTAAGTGTAATGTAATGTGTTTATGTGATAACATGTTTATGTGACTATTTGGGTATGGGATTTAGTTTCTAGGATGTTGATTGGATCCTTGGGTTTCTGTGAGTCTTGTTGGAAAAGCACTTGATCAATGCTGTTTCTAACCGGAACTCTGGTAACGCCTCGGGACTCTCATTATCCGAAAATGAAATTCGTAAGTGCTTATGTGTTTATGTGCTTACATGGAGTGAATTACAGTTGTCCATGCATTAGGACGCGAGTGTTATCGCTTCGGCACATTTGTGAATGTGCTAACGTTCTCTGTTACCTTTATTAGGATGTCAGGACGAGGACGAGGTGGTAAGCGAGGTAGGCCTAGGAGGCAGGAGATGCCTTTACCGGATGATATTTCGGCGCAGCAGGAGGGGGTTGGCCAGGCCAATGTGGCCGAGCCAGCAGGTCAAGAGGCTGTAGGCGCTTTAGCCCGAGGGATAGCCGATGCTTTGAGGGAGTCTATGGGTATTCTCAGAGCTGAGAATCCAGCTCAGGCTCCAGTGCAGGCCCAAGTTGCTGAGGCAGGGCCTTCCTTCTTGAAGAGGGAGTTCTTCCGGTCTAATCCGGATGAGTTTGTTGGGGATCCGAAGAAGCCACTAAAGGCGGATGAGTGGTTGGAGCAGATGAGTAAGACGTTCGAGATCCTTGGCATCGAGGACGGAGCATTGAAAGTGACCTTGGCGTCTTTCCAACTGAAGGGGGATGCGGGTCAGTGGTGGAAATTCGTGAAGGGTCGTTTGGATGGCACTTGGGAGGCTTTTGTGGGTGCTTTCCAGGAGAAATTCTTATCTCCAGCAGTCAGAGAAAGAAGCTGAGAGATCAGTTTTGCCAGCTTTTGCAGTTGAGTTCTTCAGTAGCCGAGTATGAGGTGCTTACTAGCTTGTCCAGGTTTGCACCTGAACTTGTGGCGTCCGAGGAACACCGTTGTATCGAGTTGAGAAGTGGTTGAGGCGCGGCCTCAAGATGAGAGTGGGTGGTTCTATGATCCGAGACTATGGGCGCTTGGTTGATGCTGCAGCCCATATGGAGATCATGATGCAGGAGGAGGAGGGTCAGAGGGGCTCCAAGAGGAGCCAGGATGGTCAGGGTGATGGCAGGAGACAGAGGGGTGCTAATCCTTAGCAGTCTCAGGGTGGTGTTGCTAGATCGACCTTTCCAGTGCCGAGTGCAGGCTCGGGGAGAGGCAATCAGGGAGACTTCACATGTTACAAGTGTGGTCAACTGGGCCACAAGGCTTCGGTTTTCCCACAGAGGGGAGGAGGTCAGAGAGCTGCTTCATCTTCAGCTAGACCGCAGAGCCAGAGTCAGGGCAGGGGTCAGCCACTGTCTTGTTATCAGTGTGGTCAGGCGGGGCACCTGAAGAGGTTTTGCCCGCAGTTGAGTGGCACATCTGGTGCATCTGAGCAGAGGCAGAGTCTTCAGCCAGCTCAGTCAGTGCAGGCCTCGAGGGCTAATCAGGGGGCTTCATCGTCCCAGTCTGTACAGCAGTAGTATGCTCCGAGAGGTGAGCAGGTGGATCAGGGGCCTACTGGGCGCGTGTATGTTGTTACCGCGCAGGACCTGGTACCAGTTTCATCAGTTGTGAGAGGTACCTTTCTGTTTTGCAACTCGGTTGCTAGTGTATTGATTGATACGAGTGCGTCTCATTCTTTTGTGTCTGCTGCATTTGCATCTGTTTTGGAATTGGAGTTGGCACAATTAGCATCTCCTATATGTGTTGTATCACCTGTTGGGGGTGAATTGATTTTGAAGCACGGATGTAGAGGTTGCGATATAGAGGTCGCCGATCATCGGCTTCCGTTCCCTTTTGTAGTTATGCCCATGAAGGGTTTTGATGTTATTTTGGGTATAGACTGGCTATCGTCATACCGGGCTGTTATTGATTGCTACCACCAGAGGGTCACAGCTTGTACCTTGAGCGGGGAGTGTTTCCATTTCTCGGGGGATCGGGTTGGTAGTGTGTTTCCACCGGTGTATGATCCGCGAGGGCGGAGTGAGCTTAGTGGTCTACTTGCTAGCTTTTTGAGTGGTGAGTGTGACGAGACCTAGATTGTATTGCCGAGGCTAATTTGTGAGTATTCGGATGTTTTTCCCGAGGATCTCGTTGGTTTGCCACCCCACCGTGAGATTGAGTTCTCCATTGATTTAGTGCCCGGCACGGCGCCGATTTCTATGGCACCTTATCGTTTTGCCCCAGCCGAGTTGAGTGAGTTGAAGATTCAGCTCCAAGAGTTGTTAGATAAGGGCTTTGTTCGCCCTAGTGTTTCACCGTGGTGAGCAACGGCCCTCTTTGCTAAAAAGAAAGATGGTACCTTGAGACTTTGTATAGATTACCGGAAGTTGAATCGGGCTACAGTCAAGAATAAGTACCTATGCCCCGTATAGATGATCTGTTTGACCAGTTGAAGGGTTCCCGTTGTTACTCTAAGATAGACTTGAGATCGGGTTACCACCAGTTGAGGGTCAGGGAGGAGGATATTCCGAAGACGGCATTCCGTACGCGATATGGCCATTATGAGTTTCTGGTGATGCAATTTGGGCTCACCAATGCACCGGCAGTTTTTATGGATTTGATGAACCGGATCTTCCGGGAATTCTTAGATCGTTTTGTAGTCGTTTTCGTGGACGACATTTTTATCTATTCGCCTTCGGAGGAGGAGCACGAAGAACACTTCAGAGTGGTTCTTGAGTTGCTCAGAGCCCATAGGCTGTATGCCAAGTTTGGGAAGTGTGAGTTCTGGCTAGGAGAAGTCAAGTTCTTAGGCCATGTAGTATCCGGGGAGGGGGTGTCTGTTGATACATCAAAGATAGAGGCAGTGCAAGATTGGGCACAGCCTAAGAGTGTGTTTGAGATCTGCAGTTTTCTGGGATTAGCTGGGTATTATCGCCGATTTGTGAAGGATTTCTCCAAGTTAGCTTTACCGTTGACTAGACTGACTCGGAAGGGAGTCAAATTCGTATGGAGTGAGACTTGTGAAAAGTCGTTTCAAGAGCTGAAAGTTAGATTGACCACCG
>JAPPVO010004977.1:0-33140 GCA_030407325.1 Camellia japonica | reverse complement strand
AAATTGCATAAAATTAATATGGAAGTGCATTAAAGAAACGACTATACCTTAACGATCTATTTGGAAATTAAATAAAAAAGGAAGTCGAATAGAAAAGGAAATTGAATAAAAATGGAGGTTGAATAAAAATAAAAATGGAAATTGCATAAAATTAAAATGGAAGTTCATTCAAGAAACGACTATACCTTTACGATCTATTTGGAAATTAAAAAAAATGAAAGTTGAATGGAAAAGAAATTGAATAAAAATTGATGTTCAATAAAAATAAAAATGGAAGTTGCAAAAAATTAGCATTAAAGGTTCATTGAAGAAACCACAATACCTTAACGATCTGTCTGGAAATTAAATGAAAAAAAAAAGTTGAATAGAAAAGGAAAATTAAATACAAACGGAAGTTGAATAAAAATAAAAATGGAAGTTCATTCAAGAAACCACTATACATTAACGATCTATTTGGAAATTAAATAAAACAAGGAAGTTGAATAGAAAAGGAAATTGAATAAAAATGAAAGTTGAATAAAAATAAAAATGGAAGTTTCCTAAAATTAACAATTGAAGTCATTCAAGAAACCACTATACCTTAAGGATCTATTTGGAAATTAAATAAAAAAGGAAGTTGAATAGAAAAAGAAATTGAATAAAAATGGAAGTTGAATAAAAATAAAAATGAAGTTGCATAAAAAATGAAAATAGAAGTTCATTTAAGAAACCACTATACCTTAACGATCTATTTGGAAATTAAATAAAAAAGAAGTTGAATTGAAAAGGAAAAATTGAATAAAAATGGAAGTTGAATAAAAATAAAAATGGAAGTTGCATAAAATTAAAATGGAAGTTCATTCAAGAAACAACTATACCTTAACGATTTATTTGGAAATTAAATAAAAATGGAAGTCGAAGGGAGAAGGAAATTGAAAAAACATTCATGCTCAATAAAAATAAAAATGGAAGTTGCAAAAAATTAACAATAAAAATTTATTGAAGAAACCCTATACCGTAACGATCTCTCTAGAAATTAAATAAAAAAGGAAATTGAATAGAAAAGGAAATGGAGTTCAAATGGAAGTTGAATAAAAATAAAAATAGAAGTTCATTCCAGTATACCTTAATGATCTATTTGGAAATTAAATAAAAAAAGGAAGTTGAATAGAAAAGGAAATTGAATAAAAATGAAAGTTGAATAAAAATAAATATGGAAGTTGCGTAAAATTGACAATGGAAGTTCATTCATAAAATCACTATACCTTAACGATCTATTTGGAAATTAAATAAAAAAGGAAGTTAAATTGAAAAGGAAATTGAATAAAAATGGAAGTTGAATAAAAATAAAAATGGAAGTTGCATAAAATTAAAATGGAAGTTCATTCAAGAAACGACTATACATTTACGATATATTTGGAAATTAAATAAAAATGGAAGTTGAACGGAGAAGGAAATTGAAAAAAAATTGATGTTCAATGAAAATAAAAATGAAAGTTGCATAAAATTAAAATGGAAGTTAATTCAAGAAACCATTATAATAACGATCAATTGGAAAATTAAATAAAAAAGAAAGTTGAATAGAAAAGGACATTGAATAAAAATGGAAGTTGAATAAAAATAAAAATGGAAGTTGCATAAAATTAATATGGAAGTTCATTCAAGAAACGACTATAACTTAACGATCTATTTAGAAATTAAATAAAAATGGAAGTTGAATGGAAAATGACATTGAATAAAAATTGATGTTGAATAAAAATAAAAATGGAAGTTGCATAAAATTAAAAATAAAAGTTCATTGAAGAAATCACTACACCTTAACGATGTATATGGAAATTAAATAAAAAAATCAGGTTGAATAGAAAAGGAAATTCAATACAAATGGAAGTTGAATAAAAAAAAAAATGGAAGTTCATTCCAGAAACCACTATACCTTAACGATCTATTTGGAAATAAAATAAAAAAAGGAAGTTGAATAGAAAAGGAAATTGAATAAAAATGCAAGTTGAATAAAAGTAAAAATGGAAGTCGCATAAAATTAACAATGGAAGTTCAGTCATAAAACCATTATACCTTAATGATCTATTTGGAAATTAAATAAAAAAAGGAAGTTGAATAGAAAAAAATTTGAATAAAGATGGAAGTTGAATAAAAATAAAAATGGAAGTTGCATCAAAATTGAAAAGGAAGTTCATTCAAGAAACCACTATACCTTAACGATCTATTTGGAAATTAAATAAAAAAGGAAGTTGAATAGAAAAGGAAATTGAATAAAAATGGAAGTTGAATAAAAATAAAAATGGAAGTTGCATAAAATTAATATGTAAGTTCATTCAAGAAACGACTGTATACTTAACGATTTATTTGGAAATTAAATAAAAATGGAAGTTGAATGGAAAAGCACACTGAATAAAAATTGATGTTCAATAAAAAAAAATGGAAGTTGCATAAAATTAACAATTAAAATTTATTGAAAAAACCACTATACCTTAACGATCTATTTGGAAATTAAATAAAAAAGAAAGTTGAATAGAAAAGGAAATTGAATACAACTGGAAGTTGAATAAAAATAAAAATGGAAGTTCATTCCAGAAACCACAATACCATAACGATCTATTTGGAAATTAAATAAAAAAGGATGTTGAATAGAAAAAGAAATTGAATAAAAATGAAAGTTGAATAAAAATAAAAATGGAAGTTATAGCGATCCCGGTATTCTCTTACTATATTTGTTGTATTCCGGACGTTGGTTCCGTGGAGTTGGTGGTTGTATATCTTGTTATCATCCTTTAATTTCATTTGTTTGAGTTTTAAGATGTTTTGGGCAGGGTCGTTACAGGTTGGTTAAGCCTTTGGTTCATTTTCCTTGTTACCCAGTTTTTAGGCGGTCCGCTCGAGAGGGGTCTTCTTGCGCTCGAGCGGGTTTACACACTCCCAGTATTTCGTGCCTCTGCAAAACTTCTGCAGGTGTGTTTTTCATGTTCGAGCGGATTTCTTTACGCTTGAGCGGTCGCGCTCGAGGGGGTATGTTGGCGCTCGAGCGGGTAGTGCTTTGTCTGTGAAGGTTCTGGGAGATGAAAATCTACGCTCGAGCGGACTGGTTCTTCGCGCTCGAGCGGGTGTGTTTTGCTTTTGTTTCTTGGCGCTCGAGCGGGCCTTCTTGCGCTCGAGCAGGACCAGATTTTTGTGCTTGACGCTCGAGCGTTCTATTCTCTGCTCGAGCAGGTCATGCGTATATGAGTTATCCGCTGGGTGATTTTAAATCACTTTTCACTTTTCTTTCTATCTCTTACTTTTTCAAAAAGCCATTTTTGAGAGCTCCTCTCTCTAGAATCTCCCTTCTCTCTAGGGTTTGATCTAGCTAGAGTGTTTTCCTTCCCTTCGGCCTTTACAAAAAGTGTGTTGATCGTCGAGGGCTACATTTTGATCCAAGAATATTGGGTTTTGGAGCACGTTGAATTTCTTCATCTTCTTCCTTTGAGCTCCGAATTTGAGGTAGGGATTCCTACTCACTCTTATGGGTTTTGACCTAGATATTGAGCATGTGGTTTAAGTGTTTTGATTTTGGGACTTAGGGTTTCAAAATGTGTAAAAGAGGGTTTTGTGATTTTGGCTCATAATATGTATTTTGGGTCTCAAAATGATGATATAGTTGTTGGTTGTTGATATTTGAACCTTTGGGTTAATATTGAGAGATGAGGTAGAAAACCCTAAATTGTGTATAAATTAATTGATATAATTAATTTGGGGAAGTTATGGATTTGTGAAATTAAATTGAATATAATGATATTGGTTCATTATGAGTTGGAATAGTGAGTCGGATTAATAAATCGTTCACTTTTGAAAATGCGGATAATTTATCTGTTGGTGCTTTTATTATTTGTTTAGAAATAATTGCTTTGGGCTACCGGTGGAGGGTAGTCTTGATTATTGTAGACAATGCATAATGATTAGGCAAACTAAAACTATCAATTGGATGTGTCATCGAATATGACGGTTGAAAGAATACATTAATTTTATGTATTGATTGATTATGTATATGACCTATGTTTATATACGTTGTGTGTATGGGAGGAGATAGGGGATGTCACACGGTAGGGGAAGATGGGGGATGGACCTCTAACCGGATAGTGTGGGAGAAGATAGGGGATGGACCTCGTAGATACAGCTCATATGCTTATCTGTTGAAGAGTGTATACAGCTCATATGCTTATCTATTGAAGTATTGATTATGATCATATGCTTATCTGTTGAAGTGTTGATATAGCTCATATGCTTATCTGTCGAAATGTTGATACAGCTAGTATGCTTATCCAATATGAAGGGGAGTAATACGAGTTTACATTATCTCATTTAAGCTGTTTGGCCAGGTTCTGAGCCGTAGTTGTGAATTGAAAACTGGATAAGAAATGGAAAATGAAATGATACATGGACACAGTTGTCATGTAATGGAAATGGTTTATGAATTTGATTTATGTGGGTTAAACATTTATCAATTACTTATGTCTTAGTTACTGCCCATATTGTGTTTAGCATATCTCTACTGGGCGTTGGCTCACCCTTATGGGACATCATTTTCAGGTACAGGTAGCATGCCACCTCCAAGGACGTAGCTTGGGAGGCTTGGGAATGTTGGACTGTTTTGTGTTTTTGGTTGTATTACATGTATATCAAGCCTAGGGCTTTCTTTGTATAGAGTTAGCACTCTTTTTTTGTAACCAAGTGTTGACTTGGAAAATTGTAAGCCCTTAGGGCATTTACTTTTGATGTCAACATGTAATACATTTTGTAAAGATTACTCTGATGGAATACAATTATGCTTTATTTTCTTATGTCTAAGCATGCTATTGTTGGTTGATTTATGGGTTTATTTTGAGGGCGTTACAACTTGGTATCAGAGCGTACCGGGTTCGAATACTTTGGGTACATGGGAAGTGATTAGTATCACAATGGGTTTGTCTCGCTTGTGAGAGACTTGTGTGTACTGTTATGTGCTTATGTGATAACATGTTTATGTGACTACTTGGGTATGGGATTTAGTTTCTAGGATGTTGATTGGATCCTTGGGTTTCGGTGAGTCTTGTTGGAAAAGCACTTGATCAATGCTGTTTCTAACCGGAACTCTAGTAACGCCTCGGGACTATCATTATCCGGAAATGAAATTCGTAAGTGCTTATGTGTTTATGTGCTTACGTGGAGTGAATTACAGTTGTCCATGCATTAGGACGCGAGTGTTATAGCTTCGGCACATTTGTAAATGTGCTAATGTTCTTCGTTACCTTTATTAGGATGTCAGGACGAGGACGTGGTGGTAGGGAGGTAGGCCTAGGAGGCAGGAGATGCCTATACCGGATGACATTCCGGAGCAGCAGGAGGGTGTTGGCCAGGCCAACGTGGCGGAGCCAGCGGGTCAGGAGGCTATGGGTACTTTAGCCCGTGGGATATCCGATGCTTTGAGGGAGTCTATGAGTATTCTCAGGGCTGAGAATCCAGTGCAGGCCCAGGTTGTTGATGTAGGGCCTTCCTTTTTGAAGAGGGAGTTTTGCCGGTCTAACCCGGATGAGTTTGTTAGGGACCCGAAGGAGCCACTTAAGGCGGATGAGTGGTTGGAACAGATAACAAAGACGTTCGAGATGCTTGGCATCGAGGACGGAGCGTTAAAAGTGACCTTGGCATCTTTCCAGCTTAAAGGGGATGCGGGTCAGTGGTGGAAGTACATGAAGGGTCGTATTGGTGGCACGTGGGAGGCCTTCGTGGATGCCTTCCAGGAAAAGTATTTATCTCCAGCTGTTAGGGAGGAGTTGAGGGACCAGTTTTGTCAGCTTAGGCAGATAGGTTTGTCAGTAGCCGAGTTTGAGGCTGCTTTTACTAGCTTGTCCAGTTTGCGACCTGAACTTGTGGCGTCTGAGGAACGCCGTTGCCTCGAGTTTGAGAAGAAGATGAGGCGTGGACTCAAGATGAGAGTTGGGGGTTCGATGACCCGGGATTTGGGCTTTTGGTTGATGCTGCAGCCCATATGGCGATTTTGATGCAGCAGGAGGAGGAGGGGCAGAGAGGCTCCAAGAGGAGCCAGGATGGCCAAGGTGATGGCAGGAGACAGAGGGGTTCTAACCCTCAGCAGTCTCAGGGTGGTGTTGCTAGATCGACCTTTCCAGTGCCGAGTGCAGGCTCGGGAAGAGGCAATCAGGGAGATATCACTTGTTTCAAGTATGGTTAGCTGGGCCACAAGTCTTCGGTTTGCCTGCAGAGGGGAGGAGGTCAGAGAGCTGCTTCATCTTCAGCTAAACCGCAGAGCCAGAGTCAGGGCAGGGGTCAGCCACTGTCTTGTTATCAGTGTGGTCAGGCGGGGCACCTGAAGAGGTTTTGCCCGCAGTTGAGTGGCACATCTGGTGCATCTGGGCAGAGGCAGAGTTTTCAGCCAGCTCAGTCAGTGCAGGCCTCGCGGGCCAATCAGGGGACTTCATCGTCCCAGTCTGTGCAGCAGTCTTTTGGTCCTAGAGGTGAGCAGGTTGATCAGGGGCCTACAGGGCGCGTGTATGCTGTTACCGCGCAGGACCTAGTACCGGCTCCATCAATTGTGAGAGGTACCTTTCTATTTTGCAACTCAGTTGCTAGTGTGTTGATTGATACGGGTGCATCTCATTCCTTTGTATCTGCTGCATTTGCATCTGTTTTGGTTTGGAGTTGGCACAGTTAGCATCTCCTGTATGTGTTGTATCACCCGTTGGGGATGAATTGATTTTGAAACAAGGATGTAGAGGTTGTGATGTAGAGGTTGTGATATAGAGGTCACCGATCGTTGGCTTCCGTTTCCTTTTGTAGTTATGCCCATGTCGGGATTTGATGTTATTTTGGGTATGGATTGGCTATTGTCATACCGGGCTGTTATTGATTGCTACCGCCAGAGGGTCACAGTATGTACCTTGAGCGGGGAGTGTTTCCATTTTCTGGGGGATCGGGTTGGTAGTGTGTTGCCACCGGTGTATGATCCGCGAGGGCGGAGTGAGCTTAGTGGTCTTCTTGCTAGCCTTTTGAGTAGTGAGTGTGATGAGACCCAGATTGTGTTACCGAGAGTGGTTTGTGAGTATTCAGATGTTTTTCCTGAGGATCTCGTTAGTTTGCCACCTCATCGTGAGATTGAGTTCTCCATTGATTTAGTGCCCGGCACGGCTCCGATTTCTATGGCACCTTATCATTTTGCCCCAGCCGAGTTGAGTGAATTGAAGATTCAGCTCCAAGAATTGCTAGATAAGGGCTTCATTCGCCCTAGTGTTTCGCCGTGAGGAGTACCGGCCCTCTTTGCTAAGAAGAAAGATGGTGCCTTGAGATTGTGTATCGATTACCGGAAGTTGAATCGGGCTACGGTAAGAATAAGTACCCTATGCCCCGTATTGATGACCTGTTTGACCAGTTGAAGGGTTCCCGTTGTTTCTCTAAGATAGACTTGAGATCGGGTTACCACCAGTTGAGGGTCAGGGAGGAGGATATTCCTAAGACGGCATTCCGTACGCGGTATGGCCATTATGAGTTTCCGGTGATGCCATTTGGGCTCACCAACGCACCGGCAGTCTTTATGGATTTGATGAACCGGATCTTCCAGGAATTCTTGGATCGTTTTGTAGTCATTTTTGTGGACGACATTTTGATTTATTCACCTTCTGAGGAGGAGCACGAGGAACACTTGAGAGTGGTGCTTGAGTTGCTTAGAGCCCATAGACTGTATGCCAAGTTTGGGAAATGCGAGTTCTGGCTAGGGGAAGTCAAGTTCTTAGGCCATGTGGTATCCGGGGAAGGGGTGTCAGTTGATACATCCAAGATTGAGGCAGTGCAAGTGTAACAGCCCTCATCTTGACTTAGCCATGCTTGCATACATTCATGCATGATCCTGTCTTGTTATGTTTATAAATCTTGTTATCTTGTTTTGTCTTGCTTTGTTTGAATGTTGCTTGCTTGATTCTGATCCTTGCTTGGTGTGTAGCCGAGGTCGTCTTGAACCTAGTTCACCGCTGAACCATTGTACTTAGAACCATTTTGGAACCCTTGGTTGACCTCCATCTTCACCCAGGCGTGTTAGCCGAGATGTCGCTATCTAGGCCGAGATGTTTTGCACTTAGTGATTTTGTTCCAGGGCAGGTATGGCCTAGACCGAGGTGTGGCACATCCAGGCCAAGGTGTGGCACAGCTTAGTCAAGTGTCGTCCTCCTTAGCCGATGTCTTTGTTACCCTGTTGCCGAAACTTTGTCTTTAGCCGATGTCTTTGATTGTCGATGTGTCTTGCCTTAGCTTGTTGCATACGCTTTGTCATAGACTTGTCTTAGCAATCAGTCACTTTTTGAGCTGAACCAACCCGGTAGTGCCACGTGCCCGAGCTGAGTATTAAGACAGCCGGCAGACCTAGAAACAAATCATTTTGTCTCAAATCTTTGTTTTTAGAGAGAGAAGCTCTAGAGGAAGAAGGAAGGAGTTTTAGAGTGAGAAAGTAGAGTTCCGAGCTTGATCTTTGAGGATCGAACCGTTAGATTTGAGTTTTGAGGTTAGATTCTTGCTCTGCTCTAGTTATTCTTATTGACCATCAAGCTGCATTGCATGATTGAATTCGTTTTGCACGCCATGCATTGATTTGAAGATGGTTTTTTTTTTAAGAGAAAATAATGTTCATGTGTTCTTGAAGAAAAGTCTTGTTTTGATCCGGAAGTGTATGGCAAGAACCATGTTTTTGTGTTTGTTTTCACACGATTTCCTTGTGTGGGTACCCAAGTCCATGTTTTTGAACTCTTAGCATGAAATCTCAGTTTTTGAATAAACGAGTTATGATTTTTAGCATGCATGTTCTTGATGATCTTGTTGTTTGCATTCTTCAAGGGGGAAGCTCAGGTTTTCCCGATTTCGTTTTGAATGTGGCCATTGGGACCACACCTCTGCAAGGAGGTGTGGGACCTCGGCTACCCTGTGTGTTTCCATGAGGTGGAAAACAGTGTCTTGACTCCCAGCATGTTTTGCTTTGTTATTAACTTAGATTCGGTGAGAGTGCCGAGATCATTGCTTGTATGTAAACCTTGTTTTGAGAGTGTGATTTGCCATGTGATTGTAGGACTTTGACCTTTGCTTTGAGCCTACACCCGAGAAGGACTAGGTGAGTGGTATTTTTAATAAAGGTATGTTATACTGTTTTGATAAATCTTGCTTTGCTTTGTTTTGATGAAAGTATTTGTTAAGCATGAATGGTTAGCTCTATTTTGATGTACCAAGTATAAAAGTCCCTTGTGCTAGAGGACTCTAAACTTTCGCAGCACTAAGTATAAAAGGATACGGTCCCTTCTTGGAGAGACTATCGTGTTAAAGCGGGCTACGGGCCTAAGTAACACAAGACCATCGTGTTAAAAAGAGCTACGGGCTTAAGTAACACAAGTCCCTTGTGCTGGAGGACTATAAACTTTCGCAGTACCTTTGACTAATCGATTACGGATCGTGAGTCTTTGTTTTGCCACTGACGGTTTACCGCGTGGACTTGTTTGTTCGGAAAGCTTGATTTGTGTTTTGCCGATGCCAGTAAACATCCCTTGAGACTTGTAAGACTTGATAGATGAATACGGTTCATCTCTTGATTTGATAAAGTTTTGATGTGTTTTGCTCTGAAAGGATCTCGGCTAATATTCGTATGGTTTTGGCATGTTTGTTTTGAAAAGACTTCGGCTATATTCATGCAAAACCTTTATTTCTAGTACCATTCACTGAGTATCCAAGCTCACCCTCTCTATATATATGTAGGTGAAGAGCAGGACGGCGGCGACGCCTAGATGTGTTTTGCAAGCTTGTTTTGGATTCTTGTCACGTCGGCTTGACTCATATTTATGTCGGCTTGTTTTGTATTCATGTCGGCAATGTTGCATTTACGTCTGCAAACATCTTGAAGATCATGCTTCTTGGCTTGTAGTTAATTTCTTTTGTTTATGTCGGCCTAAGAAGCCTTTTGGTCAGGATGTATTTTTGCACTTCATTATATTTGTATTCAAGTTGTAAAGTTATGGAAAGATGTGTGCTATTTCATTTGACTTATGCACAGCTCTTATGGACTAATTAGATTTACATATATTGCTTCCGCACATGTAAGCCCCATATATTGTACTCTGATTGTGTTTGATCTTTGAAAGTTGGCCTTCGGTAATCTCGGATTACTGGCCATCATGGCACTATTCTACTAGGGGCGGAATGGGGTCGTGACAGAATGGTATCAAAGCACAAGTTCCTTGTAATACGTTATTCACACACCTTGAGTCCTAAAGAGCATAGGATTTCCCCTAGAATTGATGTTAGGATTGCATCATAGTGCTTGCTATTTGAACAAGGTGTGCATTGTCTTGACATGCCTATTTGTTACTTGCCTACGTGGTTATTTGCTTATTTTGTTTTAAAGTCACACTTTGCATACTCATAGCATCATGAGGAGAGGTAGACCTCCAATTGGTCGAGATCGGTCCGAAGACAGAATGGACAGACTGGAAAGATTAGTTGAAGGTTTGGCCCGCGAGTTGAGGCAAACAAGACAGCAGTACGCTAGTGCTACGTCGACTCAGGCCGAGCAGACCAACGGCCGAAATGTAGTTCCGCCTCCACCTCCTCCAGTGCCGCAAGTTCCTCCGCAGCCAGCTTTATATAGGGATGGCACGATAGCTTTGATCAGGGAGTTCAAGAAAATGAAACCACCGAGATTCTCCGGGGGTATAGAGCCGATGAAGGCTGAGGCGTGGGTTTTGGAAATGGAAAAGTTGTTCGAGATCTTTCCTAGCACCGACGCTCAGAAGGTGACATTGGCAGCATTCACGTTAGATGATGACGCTCGCAGATGGTGGATGATGGTTCGAGAAAGCAATCCAGACGTGACCTGGACCCGATTCTTGGAGTTGTTCTACAACAAACACTTTCCCCTAAGTGTTCGAAACCGCAAGGCTACCAATTTCAGACTTTGACGTAAGGCAACCGAACAGTGGCGGAATACGACCGCGCTTTTACTGAATTGGCGAGGTTTGCACCTCACATGGCCAACGATGAATACATGAAGGCTAGGAAGTTCGAGAGTGGGCTTCGCGGACCGATTCAAGACCGGGTTAACTTGCACAACATGCCGACTTACGCCGAAGTGTTGGACAAAGCCATTCTGGCGAAGCTAACTTGAATCGATACCAGAGTTCGGGAGAGAACCAGAAAAAGAGACAGAACTATGACAATCGCCGAGCACAGGTGGGCACCAAGAAGAAGACGAACATGGGCAGTGCTGGTAACCTAAGGCAGGAAGGTAATGCTAAACCGACGTGTTCGGATTGTGGGAAGCAACATTTCGGGGTCTGTCGTCGGACGTCTGGAGCTTGTTATGAATGTGGCGAAATGGGTCATTATGTGAAAGATTGTCCTAAGACAAAGGCTGATAACAACAAGAAAGGTGAGAATATCCTGGGTTCTGTTCAGAAGGGTAATGTTGGTAAAGGGCAGATGAGGCAGGGCAGAGTATTTGCGCTAGTACCAGGAGACACTCAGAATGCTGAGACAGTGGTGTCAGGTATACTTCTAATTTGCTCCCAAGATGCTTATGTGTTGATTGACTCGGGTTCTACGCATTCGTTTTTATCTGCTAAGTTTGCCGAGAAGATTAATAGAGAACTAGAACCCCTTGATTATTTATTAGCTGTGTCCACTCCATCTGGGAGATCTATGATTGTTGCATCTATTTACAGAGCATGTGTTGTTGTGATTGAGAATGTTGAATTGTTAGTAGATTTAATGCCTTTGGACATAACTCATTTTGATGTCATATTGGGAATGGATTGGTTAGTCGCAAATCATGCATCTATTAATTGTGTTTCGAAGAGTGTCACACTGAAACCCCAAACCTAGCCGAGGTTATTTTCCAGGGTAAAGGGTAGTGTCCCCACCTTACTTGATTTCATCCATTAAGATAAGTTAATTCGGAAAGGGTGTCAAGGTTACTTGTGTAGTATACTGAATGATCGGAATGGAAATGCTAATTTAGCCAACATTCCAGTTGTCAATGAATTCGCCGACGTCTTTTCAAATGATTTGCCTGGCCACTTAGTTGATAGAGAAATAGAGTTTACTGTTGATATCATATCGGGAACACAGCCGATCTCCAAAACACCCTATAGAATGGCCCCAGCCGAACTTAGGGAATTGAAACTGCAACTACAAGAATTGTTGGATAAGGGATTTATTAGGCCGAGCACTTCACCATGGGGAGCACCCGTTTTATTTGTTAAGAAAAAGGATGGCACACTCTGTCTTTGCATTGATTACAGAGAACTTAATAAGGTCACCATTAAAAACAAGTACCCATTACCTAGGATTGATGATTTGCTTGACCAACTAAAGGAGCACGAGTCTTTTCTAAGATTGACCTTAGGTCAGGTTACCATCAACTTAAAGTTAAAGCCGAAGATGTTGAGAAGACTGCTTTTCGGACAAGATACGGCCACTACGAATTTTTAGTGATGCCTTTTGGAGTAACCAATGCCTCTGCTGCATTTATGGATTTAATGAACAGAGTCTTCAAGCCATACTTAGATGAGTTTGTAGTTGTCTTCATTGATGATATATTGATCTATTCCAAGAGTAAGGCTGAACATGAGAATCATTTGAGACTTGCCTTACAGATTTTGAGAGACCGGAAATTGTATGCTAAGTTTAACAAGTGTGAGTTTTGGCTTTCTACTATCTCATTCTTGGGTCATGTGATTAATGAAGAAGGCATCTCGGTTGATCCTAGTAAAATTGAAGCTGTAGTGAATTGGCCGAGGCCGACTAATGTGTCCAAGGTTCGTAGTTTTCTGGGTTTGGCAGGTTATTACAGGAAGTTTGTGAAAGATTTCTCAAGGATTGCAGTTCCATTAACGCAATTGACTAAGAAGGAGCACCGTATGAATGGACCGAAGATCGGGAGTCAGCTTTCCAGGAACTGAAGACGAGGTTAGTTACCGCACCAGTACTTGTACTTCCATCAGGTAATGAAGAGTTTCATATCTATAGTGATGCATCGCATAAGGGTTTGGGTTGTGTATTAATGCAAAAGGGTGTAGAGTCATAGCTTATGCATCTCGTCAGTTGAAGCCACATGAAAAGAACTATCCTACCATGATTTGGAATTAGCCGCCGTTGTATTTGCTTTAAAATTTGGGTCACTACTTGTATGGAGCTTCTTGTCAGGTTTTTACAGATCATAAGAGTTTAAAGTATCTATTCACTCAGAAAGAATTGAATTTGAGGCAGAGGAGATGGCTTGAGCTGTTGAAAGACTACGATATGCAGATTCAATATCACCCAGGTAAAGCCAACGGCGTAGCCGACGCCCTGAGCAGAAAGTCAGTTGGAAATTTGGCATGTCTAACCATGATCTCACTAGAACCAACTATTGTTGAGGAAGTAAAGGCAAGACAAATGGAGGATGAATTCTTCAGAAGGGTAGCCGAAGAGATTGCTACAAAGCCGAGATCAGGGTACACTATTGAGAACCAAGTGCTCAAGTTTGAAGGAAGATTGTGTGTGGCCGACATTCCAGAGTTGAAAAGAAAAATTTTGCAGGAAACTCATGCTTCCATGTTTGCTGTTCATCCAGGAAATACCAAGATGTATCAGGATGTAAAACAGACGTTTTGGTGGCCAAATATGAAGAGAGAAATAGCCGAATTCGTGTCCCAGTGTTTGCATTGTCAACAAGTAAAAGCAGAACATCAGAGATCAGCAGGACTTCTTCAACCTTTGCCGATTCCTGAGTGGAAATGGGAACACATCTCCATGGATTTTGTGATGGTTTGCCGAAGACACAGAAAGGTATGGATTCGATTTGGGTTGTTGTTGACAGATTGACTAAGTTAGCACACTTTTTACCTGTTAAGACTACCTTCAACGCCGATCAACTTGCCTTGTTGTATGTGAACGAGATTATTAGACTTCATGGGGTGCCGATGTCAATTGTGTCAGACGAGATCCGAAGTTTGTTTCCAGATTTTGGCAAAGTCTACAAAGAGCTTTCGGAGCCGAGTTGAGGTTTAGCACAGCTTTCCATCCCCAGACTGATGGGCAGACAGAGAGGACAATTCAGACACTTGAAGATATGCTTAGACTATGTGTTTTGGACTTCCAAGGGAGTTGGGGAGTGCATTTACCCTTAGTAGAATTCGCTTACAACAACAGTTATCAAGCTAGCATCGGCATGGCGCCGTATGAAGCTTTGTATGGAAGGAAGTGCAGATCGCCGATATGTTGGACCGAAGTTGGAGACAAAACTCTGCTTGGTCCCGAGCTAATTCAAGTGACAACAGAGAAGATTAAACTTATTCAACAAAGGATTAAGACTGCTCAGAGTCGACAGAAGAGCTACGCCGATCAGAGAAGGAATGAGTTAGAATTCGAAACTGGGGATCAGTTTCCTGAAAGTTTCGCCGATGAAAGGAGTTTCCAGGTTTGGGAAGAAAGGTAAGTTAGCGCCCCGTTATATTGGGCCATTTGAAATTCTTGACAAGGTTAACACTGTTGCCTACAGACTCGCTTTGCCACCAGAATTAAGCCAAGTCCATAATGTGTTTCATATTTCGATGTTGAGGAAGTATATTTGGGATCCATTGCATGTGATTGACTATTCTGGGATTGAAGTTAATGAGAATTTAAGCTATGAAGAGAAGCCGATGTGTATTATCGATAGACAAGTTAGGCAGTTGAGAAACAAGTCGATACCGATGGTAAAGATTGAATGGAAAGAGCATTACGGCAAGGATGCCACATGGGAAATGGAAGAGGAAATGAGAATTCGACATCCAGAATCATTCTTGGAGCAAGGTAATCTAAGTTTGGGGACCAAACTTCTTTAAGGGGGTAGGATTTTGTAACAGCCCTCATCTTGACTTAGCCATGCTTGCATACATTCATGCATGATCCTGTCTTGTTATGTTTATAAATCTTGTTATCTTGTTTTGTCTTGCTTTGTTTAAATGTTGCTTGCTTGATTCTGATCCTTGCTTGGTGTGTAGCCGAGGTCGTCATGAAGCTAGTTCACCGCTGAACCATTGTACTTAGAACCATTTTGGAACCGCTTGGTTGACCTCCATCTTCACCCCGGCGTGTTAGCCGAGATGTCGCTATCTAGGCCGAGATGTTTTGCACTTAGTGATTTTGTTCCAGGGCAGATATGGCCTAGACCGAGGTGTGGCACATCCAGGCCAAGGTGTGGCACAGCTTAGTCAAGTGTCGTCCTCCCTAGCCGATGTCTTTGTTACCCTGTTGCCGAAGCTTTGTCTTTAGCCGATGTCTTTGATTGCCGATGTGTCTTGCCTTAGCTTGTTGCATACGCTTTGTCATAGACTTGTCTTGTCAATCAGTCACTTTTTGAGCTGAACCAACCCGGTAGTGCCACGTGCCCGAGCTGAGTATTAAGACAGCCGGCAGACCTAGAAACAAATCATTTTGTCTCAAGTCTTTTATTTTAGAGAGAGAAGCTCTAGAGGAAGAAGGAAGGAGTTTTAGAGTGAGAAAGTAGAGTTCCGAGCTTGATCTTTGAGGATCGAACCGTTAGATTTGAGTTTTGAGGTTAGATTCTTGCTCTGCTCTAGTTATTCTTATTGACCATCAAGCTGCATTGCATGATTGAATTCGTTTTGCACGCCATGCATTGATTTGAAGATGGTTTTTTTTTTAAGAGAAAATAATGTTCATGTGTTCTTGAAGAAAAGTCTTGTTTTGATCCGGAAGTGTATGGCAAGAACCATGTTTTAAAGTTTGTTTTCACACGATTTCCTTGTGTGGGTACCCAAGTCCATGTTTTTGAACTCTTAGCATGAAATCTCAGTTTTTGAATAAACGAGTTATGATTTTTAGCATGCATGTTCTTGATGTTCTTGATGATCTTGTTCTTTGCATTCTTCAAGGGGAAGCTCAGGTTTTCCCGATTTCGTTTTGAATGTGGCCATCGGGACCACACCTCTGCAAGGAGGTATGGGACTCGGCTAGACCTGGATGGTACCCTGTGTGTTTCCATGAGGTGGAAAACAGTGTCTTGACTCCCAGCATGTTTTGCTTTGTTATTAACTTAGATTCGGTGAGAGTGCAGATCATTGCTTGTATGTAAATCTTGTTTTGAGAGTGTGATTTGCCATGTGATTGTAGGACTTTGACCTTTGCTTTGAGCCTACACCCGAGAAGGACTAGGTGAGTGGTATTTTTAATAAAGCTATGTTATACTGTTTTGATAAATCTTGCTTTGCTTTGTTTTGATGAAAGTATTTGTTAAGCATGAATGGTTAGCTCTATTTTGATGTACCAAGTATAAAAGTCCCTTGTGCTGGAGGACTCTAAACTTTTGTAGTACTAAGTATAAAAGTCCCTTGTGCTGGACGACTCTAAACTTTTGCCGCACTAAGTATAAAAGGATACGGTCCTTTCTTGGAGAGACTATCGTGTTAAAGCAGGCTACGGGCCTAAGTAACACAAGACCATCCTGTTAAAAAGAGCTACGGGCTTAAGTAACACAAGTCCCTTGTGCTGGAGGACTATAAACTTTCGCAGTACCTTTGACTAATCGATTACGGATCGTGCAGTCTTTGTTTTGCCACTGACAGTTCACCGCGTGGACTTGTTTGTTCGGAAAGCTTGATTTGTGTTTTGCCGATGCCAGTAAACATCCCTTGAGACTTGTAAGACTTGATAGATGAATACGGTTCATCTCTTGATTTGATAAAGTTTTGATGTGTTTTGCTCTGAAAGGATCTCGGCTAATATTCGTATGGTTTTGGCATGTTTGTTTTGAAAAGACTTCGGCTATATTCATGCAAAACCTTTATTTCTAGTACCATTCACTGAGTATCCAAGCTCACCCTCTCTATATATATGTAGGTGAAGAGCAGGACGGCGGCGACGCCTAGATGTGTTTTGCAAGCTTGTTTTGGATTCTTGTCACGTCGGCTTGACTCATATTTATGTCGGCTTGTTTTGTATTCATGTCGGCAATGTTGCATTTACGTCTGCAAACATCTTGAAGATCATGCTTCTTGGCTTGTAGTTAATTTCTTTTGTTTATGTCGGCCTAAGAAGCCTTTTGGTCAGGATGTATTTTTGCACTTCATTATATTTGTATTCAAGTTGTAAAGTTATGGAAAGATGTGTGCTATTTCATTTGACTTATGCACAGCTCTTATGGACTAATTAGATTTACATATATTGCTTCCGCACATGTAAGCCCCATATATTGTACTCTGATTGTGTTTGATCTTTGAAAGTTGGCCTTCGGTAATCTCGGATTACTGGCCATCATGGCACTATTCTACTAGGGGCGGAATGGGGTCGTGACAGAATGGTATCAAAGCACAAGTTCCTTGTAATACGTTATTCACACACTTTGAGTCCTAAAGAGCATAGGATTTCCCCTAGAATTGATGTTAGGATTGCATCATAGTGCTTGCTATTTGAACAAGGTGTGCATTGTCTTGACATGCCTATTTGTTACTTGCCTACGTGGTTATTTGCTTATTTTGTTTTAAAGTCACACTTTGCATACTCATAGCATCATGAGGAGAGGTAGACCTCCAATTGGCCGAGATCGGCCCGAAGACAGAATGGACAGACTGGAAAGATTAGTTGAAGGTTTGGCCCGCGAGTTGAGGCAAACAAGACAGCAGTACGCTAGTGCTACGTCGACTCAGGCCGAGCAGACCAATGGCCGAAATGTAGTTCCGCCTCCACCTCCTCCAGTGCCGCAAGTTCCTCCGCAGCCAGCTTTATATGGGGATGGCACGATAGCTTTGATCAGGGAGTTCAAGAAAATGAAACCACCGAGATTCTTCGGGGGTATAGAGCCGATGAAGGCTGAGGCGTGGGTTTTGGAAATGGAAAAGTTGTTCGAGATCTTTCCTAGCACCGACGCTCAGAAGGTGACATTGGCAGCATTCACGTTAGATGATGACGCTCGCAGATGGTGGATAATGGTTCGAGAAAGCAATCCAGACTTGACTTGGACCCGATTCTTGGAGTTGTTCTACAACAAACAGTTTTCCCTAAGTGTTCGAAACCGCAAGGCTACCGAATTTCAGACTTTGACGCAAGGCAACCGAACTGGCGGAATACGACCGCGCTTTTACTGAATTGGCGAGGTTTGCACCTCACATGGCCAACGATGAATACATGAAGGCTAGGAAGTTCGAGAGTGGGCTTCGCGGACCGATTCAAGACCGGGTTAACTTGCACAACATGCCGACTTACGCCGAAGTGTTGGACAAAGCCATTCTGGCCGAAGCTAACTTGAATCGATACCAGAGTTCGGGAGAGAACCAGAAAAAGAGACAGAACTATGACAATCGCCGAGCACAGGTGGGCACCAAGAAGAAGACGAACATGGGCAGTGCTGGTAACCTAAGGCAGGAAGGTAATGCTAAACCGACGTGTTCGGATTGTGGAAAGCAACATTTCGGGGTCTGTCGTCGGACGTTTGGAGCTTGTTATGAATGCGGCGAAATGGGTCATTATGTGAAAGATTGTCCTAAGACAAAGGCTTGATAACAACAAGAAAGGTGAGAATATCCTTGGGTTCTGTTCAGAAGGGTAATGTTGGTAAAGGGCAGATGAGGCAGGGCAGAGTATTTGCGCTAGTACCAGGAGACACTCAGAATGCTGAGACAGTGGTGTCAGGTATACTCCTAATTTGCTCCCAAGATGCTTATGTGTTGATTGATTCGGGTTCTACGCATTCGTTTGTATCTGCTAAGTTTGCCGAGAAGATTAATAGAGAACTAGAACCCCTTGATTATGTATTAGCTGTGTCCACTCCATCTGGGAGATCTATGATTGTTGCATCTATTTACAGAGCATGTGTTGTTGTGATTGAGAATGTTGAATTGTTAGTAGATTTAATGCCTTTGGACATAACTCATTTTGATGTCATACTGGGAATGGATTGGTTAGTCGCAAATCATGCATCTATTAATTGTGTTTCGAAGAGTGTCACACTGAAACCCCCAAACCTAGCCGAGGTTATTTTCCAGGGTAAAGGGGTAGTGTCCCCACCTTACTTGATTTCATCCATTAAGATAAGTTAATTCGGAAAGGGTGTCAAGGTTACTTGTGTAGTATACTGAATGATCGGAATGGAAATGCTAATTTAGCCAACATTCCAGTTGTCAATGAATTCGCCGACGTCTTTTCAAATGATTTGCCTGGCCACTTAGTTGATAGAGAAATAGAGTTTACTGTTGATATCATATCGGGAACACAGCCGATCTCCAAAACACCCTATAGAATGGCCCCAGCCGAACTTAGGGAATTGAAACTGCAACTACAAGAATTGTTGGATAAGGGATTTATTAGGCCGAGCACTTCACCATGGGGAGCACCCGTTTTATTTGTTAAGAAAAAGGATGGCACACTCTGTCTTTGCATTGATTACAGAGAACTTAATAAGGTCACCATTAAAAACAAGTACCCATTACCTAGGATTGATGATTTGCTTGACCAACTACAAGGAGCACGAGTCTTTTCTAAGATTGACCTTAGGTCAGGTTACCATCAACTTAAAGTTAAAGCCGAAGATGTTGAGAAGACTGCTTTTCGGACAAGATACGGCCACTACGAATTTTTAGTGATGCCTTTTGGAGTAACCAATGCCTCTGCTGCATTTATGGATTTAATGAACAGAGTCTTCAAGCCATACTTAGATGAGTTTGTAGTTGTCTTCATTGATGATATATTGATCTATTCCAAGAGTAAGGCTGAACATGAGAATCATTTGAGACTTGCCTTACAGATTTTGAGAGACCGGAAATTGTATGCTAAGTTTAACAAGTGTGAGTTTTGGCTTTCTACTATCTCATTCTTGGGTCATGTGATTAATGAAGAAGGCATCTCGGTTGATCCTAGTAAAATTGAAGCTGTAGTGAATTGGCCGAGGCCGACTAATGTGTCCAAGGTTCGTAGTTTTCTGGGTTTGGCAGGTTATTACAGGAAGTTTGTGAAAGATTTCTCAAGGATTGCAGTTCCATTAACGCAATTGACTAAGAAGGGAGCACCGTATGAATGGACCGAAGATCGAGAGTCAGCTTTCCAGGAACTGAAGACGAGGTTAGTTACCGCACCAGTACTTGTACTTCCATCAGGTAATGAAGAGTTTCATATCTATAGTGATGCATCGCATAAGGGTTTGGGTTGTGTATTAATGCAAAAGGGTAGAGTCATAGCTTATGCATCTCGTCAGTTGAAGCCACATGAAAAGAACTATCCTACCCATGATTTGGAATTAGCCGCCGTTGTATTTACTTTAAAAATTTGGTGTCACTACTTGTATGGAGCTTCTTGTCAGGTTTTTACAGATCATAAGAGTTTAAAGTATCTATTCACTCAGAAAGAATTGAATTTGAGGCAGAGGAGATGGCTTGAGCTGTTGAAAGACTACGATATGCAGATTCAATATCACCCAGGTAAAGCCAACGGCGTAGCCGACGCCCTGAGCAGAAAGTCAGTTGGAAATTTGGCATGTCTAACCATGATCTCACTAGAACCAACTATTGTTGAGGAAGTAAAGGCAAGACAAATGGAGGATGAATTCTTCAGAAGGGTAGCCGAAGAGATTGCTACAAAGCCGAGATCAGAGTACACTATTGAGAACCAAGTGCTCAAGTTTGAAGGAAGATTGTGTGTGGCCGACATTCCAGAGTTGAAAAGAAAAATTTTGCAGGAAGCTCATGCTTCCATGTTTGCTGTTCATCCAGGAAATACCAAGATGTATCAGGATGTAAAACAGACGTTTTGGTGGCCAAATATGAAGAGAGAAATAGCCGAATTCGTGTCCCAGTGTTTGCATTGTCAACAAGTAAAAGCAGAACATCAGAGATCAGCAGGACTTCTTCAACCTTTGCCGATTCCTGAGTGGAAATGGGAACACATCTCCATGGATTTTGTGATTGGTTTGCCGAAGACACAGAAAGGTATGGATTCGATTTGGGTTGTTGTTGACAGATTGACTAAGTCAGCACACTTTTTACCTGTTAAGACTACCTTCAACGCCGATCAACTTGCCTTGTTGTATGTGAACGAGATTATTAGACTTCATGGGGTGCCGATGTCAATTGTGTCAGACCGAGATCCGAAGTTTGTTTCCAGATTTTGGCAAAGTCTACAAAGAGCTTTCGGAGCCGAGTTGAGGTTTAGCACAGCTTTCCATCCCCAGACTGATGGGCAGACAGAGAGGACAATTCAGACACTTGAAGATATGCTTAGACTATGTGTTTTGGACTTCCAAGGGAGTTGGGGAGTGCATTTACCCTTAGTAGAATTCGCTTACAACAACAGTTATCAAGCTAGCATCGGCATGGCGCCGTATGAAGCTTTGTATGGAAGGAAGTGCAGATCGCCGATATGTTGGACCGAAGTTGGAGACAAAACTCTGCTTGGTCCCGAGCTAATTCAAGTGACAACAGAGAAGATTAAACTTATTCAACAAAGGATTAAGACTGCTCAGAGTCGACAGAAGAGCTACGCCGATCAGAGAAGGAATGAGTTAGAATTCGAAACTGGGGATCACGTATTCCTGAAAGTTTCGCCGATGAAAGGAGTTTCCAGGTTTGGGAAGAAAGGTAAGTTAGCGCCCCGTTATATTGGGCCATTTGAAATTCTTGACAAGGTTAACACTGTTGCCTACAGACTCGCTTTGCCACCAGAATTAAGCCAAGTCCATAATGTGTTTCATATTTCGATGTTGAGGAAGTATATTTGGGATCCATTGCATGTGATTGACTATTCTGGGATTGAAGTTAATGAGAATTTAAGCTATGAAGAGAAGCCGATGTGTATTATCGATAGACAAGTTAGGCAGTTGAGAAACAAGTCGATACCGATGGTAAAGATTGAATGGAAAGAGCATTACGGCAAGGATGCCACATGGGAAATGGAAGAGGAAATGAGAATTCGACATCCAGAATCATTCTTGGAGCAAGGTAATCTAAGTTTGGGGACCAAACTTCTTTAAGGGGGGTAGGATGTAACAGCCCTCATCTTGACTTAGCCATGCTTGCATACATTCATGCATGATCCTGTCTTGTTATGTTTATAAATCTTGTTATCTTGTTTTGTCTTGCTTTGTTTAAATGTTGCTTGCTTGATTCTGATCCTTGCTTGGTGTGTAGCTGAGGTCGTCTTGAACCTAGTTCACCGCTGAACCATTGTACTTAGAACCATTTTGGAACCGCTTGGTTGACCTCCATCTTCATCCCGGCGTGTTAGCCGAGATGTCGCTATCTAGGCCGAGATGTTTTGCACTTAGTGATTTTGTTCCAGGGCAGGTATGGCCTAGACCGAGGTGTGGCACATCCAGGCCAAGGTGTGGCACAGCTTAGTCAAGTGTCGTCCTCCCTAGCCGATGTCTTTGTTACCCTGTTGCCGAAGCTTTGTCTTTAGCCGATGTCTTTGATTGCCGATGTGTCTTGCCTTAGCTTGTTGCATACGCTTTGTCATAGACTTGTCTTAGCAATCAGTCACTTTTTGAGCTGAACCAACCCGGTAGTGCCACGTGCCCGAGCTGAGTATTAAGACAGCCGGCAGACCTAGAAACAAATCATTTTGTCTCAAATCTTTGTTTTTAGAGAGAGAAGCTCTAGAGGAAGAAGGAAGGAGTTTTAGAGTGAGAAAGTAGAGTTCCGAGCTTGATCTTTGAGGATCGAACCGTTAGATTTGAGTTTTGAGGTTAGATTCTTGCTCTGCTCTAGTTATTCTTATTGACCATCAAGCTGCATTGCATGATTGAATTCGTTTTGCACGCCATGCATTGATTTGAAGATGGTTTTTTTTTTAAGAGAAAATAATGTTCATGCGTTCTTGAAGAAAAGTCTTGTTTTGATCCGGAAGTGTATGGCAAGAACCATGTTTTTGTGTTTGTTTTCACACGATTTCCTTGTGTGGGTACCCAAGTCCATGTTTTTGAACTCTTAGCATGAAATCTCAGTTTTTGAATAAACGAGTTATGATTTTTAGCATGCATGTTCTTGATGTTCTTGATGATCTTGTTCTTTGCATTCTTCAAGGGGGAAGCTCAGGTTTTCCCGATTTCGTTTTGAATGTGGCCATCGGGACCACACCTCTGCAAGGAGGTGTGGGACCTCGGCTAGACCTGGATGGTACCCTGTGTGTTTCCATGAGGTGGAAAACAGTGTCTTGACTCCCAGCATGTTTTGCTTTGTTATTAACTTAGATTCGGTGAGAGTGCCGAGATCATTGCTTGTATGTAAAGCTTGTTTTGAGAGTGTGATTTGCCATGTGATTGTAGGACTTTGACCTTTGCTTTGAGCCTACACCCGAGAAGGACTAGGTGAGTGGTATTTTTAATAAAGCTATGTTATACTGTTTTGATAAATCTTGCTTTGCTTTGTTTTGATGAAAGTATTTGTTAAGCATGAATGGTTAGCTCTATTTTGATGTACCAAGTATAAAAGTCCCTTGTGCTGGAGGACTCTAAACTTTCGCAGCACTAAGTATAAAAGGATACGGTCCTTTCTTGGAGAGACTATCGTGTTAAAGTGGGCTACGGGCCTAAGTAACACAAGACCATCGTGTTAAAAAGAGCTACGGGCTTAAGTAACACAAGTCCCTTGTGCTGGAGGACTATAAACTTTCGCAGTACCTTTGACTAATCGATTACGGATCGTGCAGTCTTTGTTTTGCCACTGACGGTTTACCGCGTGGACTTGTTTGTTTGGAAAGCTTGATTTGTGTTTTGCCGATGCCAGTAAACATCCCTTGAGACTTGTAAGACTTGATAGATGAATACGGTTCATCTCTTGATTTGATAAAGTTTTGATGTGTTTTGCTCTGAAAGGATCTCGGCTAATATTCGTATGGTTTTGGCATGTTTGTTTTGAAAAGACTTCGGCTATATTCATGCAAAACCTTTATTTCTAGTACCATTCACTGAGTATCCAAGCTCACCCTCTCTATATATATGTAGGTGAAGAGCAGGACGGCGGCGACGCCTAGATGTGTTTTGCAAGCTTGTTTTGGATTCTTGTCACGTCGGCTTGACTCATATTTATGTCGGCTTGTTTTGTATTCATGTCGGCAATGTTGCATTTACGTCTGCAAACATTTTGAAGATCATGCTTCTTGGCTTGTAGTCAATTTCTTTTGTTTATGTCGGCCTAAGAAGCCTTTTGGTCAGGATGTATTTTTGCATTTCATTATATTTGTATTCAAGTTGTAAAGTTATGGAAAGATGTGTGCTATTTCATTTGACTTATGCACAGCTCTTATGGACTAATTAGATTTACATATATTGCTTCCGCATATGTAAGCCCCATATATTGTACTCTGATTGTGTTTGATCTTTGAAAGTTGGCCTTCGGTAATCTCGGATTACTGGCCATCATGGCACTATTCTACTAGGGGCGGAATGGGGTTGTGACAGCAAGATTGGGCACAGCCTAAGAGTATTTTTGAGATCCGCAGTTTTCTGGGATTAGCTGGGTATTACCGCCGGTTTGTGAAGGATTTCTCCAGGTTAGCTTCGCCGTTAACTAGATTGACGCGGAAAGGGGTCAAGTTTGTATGGAGTGAGACTTGTGAAAAGTCGTTCCAGGAGTTGAAGGTTAGATTGACCACCGCTCCGGTCTTGATTATTCCAGAGAGAGGCTTGGGTTATGCCGTTTATTGTGATGCTTCACGAGAGGGTTTGGATTGTGTGTTTATGCAAGAGGGGAAAGTGGTAGCCTACGGCTCACGTCAGTTGAAAATACACGAGAAGAATACACGAGAAGAATTACCCTACACATGACCTAGAACTAGCAGCCGTGATTTTTGCCTTGAAGATTTGGAGGCACTACCTTTATGGTGAGAGGTTCGAAGTATTCTCTGACCATAAGAGTTTGAAGTACCTATTTACACAGAGGGACTTGAATTTGAGGCAGAAAAGGTGGATGGAGTTCATTGAGGACTATGATTTTGAGTTGCACTATCACCCGGAAAGGCCAATGTTGTGGCCGATGCCCTTAGCAGAAAATCCATTAGTGATGTAGCTTGTGTAGCCATCCGGGAGTGGGAGATGTTGGGGGCACTTGGCGAGTTCGATTTGCTTTTGGGCGAATCTGTCGAGGCTGCGGCCTTGTTTTCTGTTGTTGCACAGCCTACACTAGTGAGTCGAGTGTTAGAGGCACAGGGAGGTGACCTTGAGGTAGAAGCCCTCCGGGAGAAGATCTCCAGTGGGAAGGTTGAGAAGGGTTTGTCTGTGTATCCCGACCAGAGTGTGAGATACCGAGACCGTTTGTTTGTGCCGGAGTCTTGCCGAGAGGAGGTACTCCGAGAGATTTACCATTCACGTCTTGCGGTGCACCCGGGAGGCACCAAGATGTATCGAGATTTGGGTTGCCAGTTTTGGTGGCGAGGTATGAAGAAAGATGTGGCAATTTTCGTGTCTAAATGCCTTACTTGTCAGCAAGTGAAGGCCGAGCATCAGAGGCCAGCGGGTTTGTTGCAACCCTTGCCTATTGCCGAGTGGAAGTGGGAGCATGTCGCTATGGACTTCGTTGTAGGTCTTCCGAGGACTCAGCGGGGTAGTGATTCTATTTGGGTGGTTGTAGACCGGTTGACTAAGTCGGCGCACTTTATCTCTATGCGCGTGAGAGATTCGGTAGATCATCTTGCCGATTTGTATATTC
Source organism: Camellia japonica (assembly GCA_030407325.1). Classification (NCBI taxonomy): domain Eukaryota; kingdom Viridiplantae; phylum Streptophyta; class Magnoliopsida; order Ericales; family Theaceae; genus Camellia; species Camellia japonica. The sequence continues at coordinate 7,482 of JAPPVO010004977.1, read as the reverse complement.
GGGACATAGTGACGTTGCATGGGGTCCCAGTGACGATCGTCTCAGATAGAGACCCTCGTTTTACTGCTAGATTGTGAGCAGAGTTTGCAGAGTGCCTTGGGCACTAAGTTAACCTTTAGTACGGCTTATCATCCTCAGACTGATGGGCAGTCCGAGCGTACTATCCAGATCCTTGAGAATATGCTTCGAGGTTGTGTCCTTGACTTTAGTGGGACGTGGGAGAGGCACTTACCCTTGGTGGAGTTTGCCTACAACAACAGTTTTCAGTCGAGTATCGGTATGGCTCCGTTTGAGGCCTTGTATGGCCGACCGTGTAGGTCTCCGGTTGGTTGGGCCGAGGTGGGTGATGCACCTTTGTTGGGCCCGGAGTTAGTGAGGGAAACGATGGAGAAAGTCGAGCTTATCCGTAGGAGTCTTGTTACAGCCCAGAGTCGCCAAAAGAGTTATGCTGACCGTAGGAGGAGGCCTTTGGCATTTGAAACGGGTGACATGTTTTCTTGAAAATATCACCGAGGCAAGGTTTGATGAGGTTCAGGAAGAGTGGGAAGTTATCCCCTCGGTTTATCGGTCCCTTTGAGATCCTTGAGAGGATTGGGGAGGTTGCTTATTGTTTGGCTTTGCCACCGCAGTTATCCGGGGTACATGACGTATTTCATGTTAGTATGCTTCGGAAGTATGAACCAGATCCATCGCACGTGTTGGATTGGACCGACCTAGAGGTAGATGAGGATGCCTCGTATGAGGAGAGACCGGTTCGGGTCTTGGATAGGCGGGATCAAGTCTTGCGAGGCAAGACCATTCCCTTGGTGAAAGTTTTGTAGAAGCATCATGGGGTGGAAGAAGCCACTTGGGAACGTGAGTTAGAGGTCCGTGAAAAATATCCGGACATGTTTGTTGATGTATAATCATGTATTGAAATTTTGTAATATTATCGAACTTTAAGAGCATTATATGTGTCTTAAGTTGTAAAACATGGTATATGTTTTGGTTAATGGAAGTATTTTGAAACTTGCCTTGAAATGGAAGTTTAACGTAACATCGTATATGTTGAATGTATTGTAGAACTGAAAACATATCATGAATATTGAATATGATATAGAATGGTGTAATGTGGTATTAAAATTTGTGGAATTTCAGGAAATGCATATCTATAATGCATGTTGTGGGAAATGTTGTAAATTGCCTCTTGAAAAGAGATGAGATGACCGGTAATGGGTCGGACTGTTGAATTTTTGCTTGTAAAAATGTTGGGAATTGAGAAAATCTTGTTTTTGAAAAACTGGTATTTAATTTCGGGGACGAAATTCTTTAAGGGGGGAGGGTTATAGCGATCCGGTATTCTCTTACTATATTTGTTGTATTCCGGACTTTGGTTTCGTGGAGTTGGGGTTGTATATCTTGTTATCATCCTTTAATTTCATTTGTTTGAGTTTTAGGACATTTTGGGCAGGGTGGTTACAGGTTGGTTAAGCCTTGGGTTCATTTTCCTTGTTGCCCAGTTTTTAGGTGGTCCGCTCGAGCGGGTCTTCTTGCGCTCGAGCGGGGTTTACACACTCCCAGTATTTCGTGCCTCTGCAAAACTTCTGCAGGTGTGTTTTTCACGCTCGAGCGGGTATGTTGGCACTCGAGCGTGTAGTGCTTTGTCTGTGAAGGTTTTGGGAGATGAAAATCTACGCTCGAGCGGACTGGTTCTTCGCGCTCGAGTGGGTGTGTTTTGCTTTTGTTTCTTGGCGCTCGAGCGGGCTTCTTGCGCTCGAGCGGGACCAGATTTTTGTGCATGACACTTGAGCGTTCTATTCTCCGCTCGAGCAAGTCATGCGTATATGAGTTATCCGCTGGGTGATTTTAAATCACTTTTCATTTTCTTTCTCTCTCTTACTTTTTCAAAAAACCATTTTTGAGAGCTCCTCTCTCTAGAATCTCCCTTCTCTCTAGGGTTTGATCTAGCTAGAGTGTTTTCCTTCCATTCGGCCTTTACAAAAAGTGTGTTGATCGTCGAGGGCTACATTTTGATCCAAGAATATTGGGTTTTGGAGCACGTTGAATTTCTTCATCTTCTTCCTTTGAGCTTCGAATTTGAGGTAGGGATTCCTACTCACTCTTATGGGTTTTGACCTAGATATTGAGCATGTGGTTTAAGTGTTTTGATTTTGGGACTTAGGGTTTCAAAATGTGTAGAAGAGGTTTTTGTGATTTTGGCTCATAATATGTATTTTGGGTCTCAAAATGATGATATAGTTGTTGGTTGTTGATATTTGAACCTTTGGGTTAATATTGAGAGATGGGGAAGAAAATCCTAAATTGTGTATAAATTAATTGATATAATTAATTTGGGAAAGTTATGGATTTGTGAAATTAAATTGAATATAATGATATTGGTTCATTATGAGTTGAAATAGTGGAGTCGGATTAATAAATCGTTCACTTTTGAAAATGCGGATAATTTATCTGTTGGTGCTTTTATTATCTGTTTAGAAATAATTGCTTTGGGCTACCGGTGGAGGGTAGTCTTGATTGTTGTAGACAATGCATGATGATTAGGCAAACTAAAACTAATCAATTGGATGTGTCATCGAATATGACGGTTGAAAGAATACATTAATTTTATGTATTGATTGATTATGTATATGACCTATGTTTATATACGTTGTGTGTATGGGAGGAGATAGGGGATGTACTCCACGGTTTAGGGGAAGATAGGGGATGGACCTCTAAACCGGATAGTGTTTGGGAGAAGATAGGGGATGGACTCCGTAGATACAGCTCATATGCTTATCTGTTGAAGTGTTTATACAGCTCATATGCTTATCTGTTGAAGTATTGATATAGCTCATATGCTTATCTGTTGAAGTGTTGATATAGCTCATATGCTTATCTGTCGAAATGCTGATACAGTTAGTATGCTTATCCAATATGAAGGGGAAATGTTTAATACGAGTTACTATCTCATTTAAGCTATTTGGCCAGGTTCTGAGCCGTAGTTGTGAATTGAAAACTGGATAAGAAATGGAAAATGAAATGATACATGGACACAGTTGTCATGTAATGGAAATGGTTTATGAATTTGATTTATGTGGGTTAAACATTTATCAATTGCTTATGTCTTAGTTACTGCCCATATTGTGTTTAGCATATCTCTACTGGGCGTTGGCTCACCCTTTATGGGACATCATTTTCAGGTACAAGTAGCATGCCACCTCCAAGGACGTAGCTTGGGAGGCTTGGGAATGTTGGACTGTTTTTTGTTTTTGGTTGTATTACATGTATATCAAGCCTAGGGCTTTCTTTGTATAGAGTTAGCACTCTTTTTTTGTAACCAAGTGTTGACTTGGAAAATTGTAAGCCCTTAGGGCATTTATTTTTGATGTCAACATGCAATACATTTTGTAAAGATTACTCTGATGCAATACAATTATGCTTTATTTTCTTATGTCTAAGCATGCTATTGTTGGTTGATTTATGGGTTTATTTTGAGGGCGTTACAAAAGTTGCATAAAATTAACAATGGAAGTTTATTCAAGAAACCATTATAACTTAACGATCTTTTTAGAAATTAAATAAAAAAGGAAGTTGAATAGAAAAGGAAACTGAATAAAAATAGAAGTTGAATGAAAATAAAATTGGAAGTTGCGTAAATATAAAAATGGAAGTTCATTCAAGAAACGACTATACCTTAACGATCTATTTGGAAATTAAATAAAAATGGAAGTCGAATGGAAAAAGGAAATTGAATAAAAATTAATGTTCAATAAAAATAAAAATGGAAGTTGCATAAAATTAACAATGGAAGTTCATTAAAGAAACCATTATACCTTAACGATCTATTTGGAAATTAAATAAAAATAGAAGTTGAATAAAATAAAAATGGAAGTTGCATAAAATTAAAATGGAAGTTCATTCAAGAAACGACTATACCTTAACGATCTATTTGGAAATTAAATAAAAATGGAGTTGAATGGAAAAGGGCATTGAATAAAAATTAATGTTCAATAAAAATGTAACGCCCTCGAAATAAACCCATAAACCATGCAATCTTAACGTGCTTAGACATAAGAGAATAAGGCATAATTTCATTTCGTCAGAGTATTTATTACAAAATGTATTACATGTTGACAACAAAAGCAAATGCCCCACGGGCTTACAACTTTCCAAACCAACACTTGGTTACAAAAAGAGAGTACTAACTCTACATGAAATAAGCCCTCGGCTTGATATACATGTAATACACAAAAAAATAAATAAATAAATAAACAAAAGAGTCTTCAACTCCCACAACCATCCAAGCTATGATGTTGGAGGTGGCATACTACATGAACCTGAAAATGATATCCCATATAGGGTGAGCCAACGCCCAGTAGAGATATGCTAAACATAATATGAGCAATAACTAAAACATTAGCATTTGATAAATGTTTAACTCACATAAATCAATTCTTAACCCATTTCAATTACACGACAAATGTGTCCATGTTTCATTCCATTTTTCCATCTCTTACTCAATTTCTCAATTCATAATCCTGACTCAGAACCTGGCCATATACTTTGAATGAGATTTCATCTCATATCAATAATTCTTCCATTTCAACAATTCAAATGAGATAACAACTCATATCAAAACACTTCCATAAGCCTCCATAGATACACATATTTGCTGTATCAGTAACACATAAAACACTTTCATACTTCACAAATGATACACTGATTTGCTGTATCAATAATACATAAAACACTTCCATACTTCACAAATGATACACAGATTTGCTGTATCAATGATTCAATAGATACACATATTTGCTGTATCAATGGAGTCCATCCCCTATCTCCTCCAAATAACATCCGGTTTAGGAGTCCATCCCCTATCTTCCCTTAAACCGTGGAGTACATCCCCTATCGCCTCCCACACAATACAATGTATATAAACACATATCATATACATAATCAATCGATACATAACTATGATGTATTATTCCAACCGTCATATTCGATGACATATTCAACTGATTAGTTTTAGTTTGCCTAATCATCATGCATTGTCTACAACAATCAAGACTATCATCCACCGATAGCCCAAAGCAGTTATTTCTAAACAGATAATAAATGCCGCAATAGATATATATAAATTTAACATTTTCCAAGTGAGCGATTAATAAATCCAACTCCACCATTTTATCTCATAATGAGCCAATTTCATTATTTCCAACTCAAATTTCTCATTTCCATAACAATTGTCATTAATTACACTAATGACCCAAATATACCCAAACATGGCATTTTCCCCATTTTTCTCAATATTGACCCAAAGGCCCAAATATTACCAACAACATCAATAACCTCATTTTTAGACCCAAAAACACATAAGTTTGAATCAAAAGAACAAAACTCTACTTTCCAATATAACACATTACAAACCCAAACTTCCCAAACCAAACCATTTATACAAAGCTCTTAACATTTAGGTTAAAGATCATAAAGGTGAGTAGGAATCCCTACCTCAAGAGATGAGACCCAATGGAGAAGATGAAGAATTTCGAGATGTTCCAAAACCCAAGATTTTCAGATCAAAAAATAGCCCATACCAGGATCAACACTTTTTACAAAGGCCCAAAGGTGGGAGATCACTAGGGCTAGATGATTTCTTAGAGAGAAGACAAGGTTTTAGAGAGAGAAGCTCTCCAATGGAGGTTTTGAAAAAGTAAGAGAGGGAAAGGAAATCAAAAAGTGGTCCAAAAAGTCAAAACTCGGACTGATATAAAAGTCGCCCCGCTCGAGCGTGGAAACCCCCGCTCGAGCGTCAGACATAGACTCACGCTCGAGCGTGAAAAGTGCCACTCGAGCGTCGATTGCACACCTGCAAAAGTTTTGCAGACATGGTCCCCGCTCGAGTGTCAAACTCCCCGCTCGAGCAGAGGAACAAAATCAAAGGGTCACCCTCGAGCGTCAAAACTCCCACTCGAGCGTACGAAGACCTGCAGAGAAAATACTAGGAGATGGAAATTCATGCTCGAGCGTCAAAACGCCCGCTTGAGCGGAGAAGCAACAACAAAGCGCCCGCTCGAGCGTAGAAAGCCCCGATCAAGCGTGAAGGCCAAATTATGGGCATCAACTTTTGGTTTCAAACCACAACCAACCTGTTTCAAACCAGCCAACACAACCCAAGACTCAAATATAAAGAGTAAGGGATGGAAATGAGAATGAGACAACGACACATCCACGGAACCGAGTCCGGAATACAATAAATAAAGAGAGGGAGAACCGGGATCGCTATTAAAAACTAAAAATGGAAGTTGCATAAATGTAACGCCCTCAAAATAAACCCATTATTTATATATCATTGCCATGCAATATAAAAAGGAAACAATTCATTATCTCATTCATCAGAGTATTACTAAATAAAAGCATTACATGTAATATCAAATTAAATGCCCTACGGGCTTACATCTTTCCAAGCCAACACTTGGACACAAAAATATGAGTTCTAACTCAAATACAAGTAAAGCCCTAGGCTTGAATGTTTACATGTACTAACAAATAAAACAACTAACTAAAGATAGTCTTCAAAATCCAAAAGCCAAATCCTCTCAAGCTAAGTCCTTGGAGGTAGCTTATCACCTGAACCTGAAAATGATGTCCCCATATAGGGTGAGCCACAGCCCAGTAGAAAAATACTAAACCAAATATACGCATTGAATAAAGCATTAGCATTCAATAGATGGATAACACAAATTATCAGTTCCATTTTCCATTCATTATTCAACATGGCTCAGAACCTGGCCAAACTTACAACAGTGAACTATATATCATATTCACAATAATTCCAATAACGACAACACAAATGAGTTCAGGCTCATACACTTCATACTTCCAGATTGATACACATTTTAGTGCTGTATCAATAACATGTAAAAACACTTCAATATGAATAAGCACACATAAAAGTGATGCTAATGGAGTCCATCCCCTATCTCCTCCCAAACAAAATCCGGTTTAGAGGTCCATCCCCTATCTTCCCCTAAACCGTGGAGTACATCCCCTATCTCATCCCACACAATATGCAAATGCCATGCTCAATCAATACATGTATTTTCTGTATTAATTCAATAGTCAAAACAATGTCTTAACCAATATGATTAGTTTCAGTATATCCCTAATCCACATGCAATGTCTACAACAATCACGACTATCCTCCACCCGATAGCCCCAAACAGTTATTTCTAGACTGGAAATAAATAAATCAACAATTCAATAGGCGAGTGATTTAAATTAACCAACTACCCCATTTAATCAATAAATTCCTCAATTTCATGAATTTAAACCAATTTCCCCAATTCCTTAAATTAATTATACAAATCAATTTATTAAGACAATTAGGGTTTTTCCCAAAATTACCAAAATACCCCAACATATCAAAATACCAAAACTTAGAACAAAACTTATACATTGGAGTAGGAAATCCCTACCTCGAAGAAATTACCCAAATGGAGA